>PVKU01005757.1:0-116823 GCA_004027475.1 Anoura caudifer
CTGGGGGTTATCTGCAAAACCATTGCTATGCAAAACAACTCAATGGCCCTGCTCCATTTGTCCCTTCCCCCAACTCATACCTGTGGGGGAGGGGGTGAGGACATCTTATATGTCCCTCTAATATTCCCTGGACACCGTGAGTTCTGGGCCCCATTCCAACTCCCTTTTGGGGCCCCCCTCTTGGCTGCACCCTGTTACATTGTGACCCCCCATGAAAATAAGTTTGACACCCCTGGCTAATGTAAGCTCTCTTGTAGGTAATTAATTACTTTTCTCTTGCTGCTTTTAAGACTCTCTCTTTATCTTTAACTTTTGGCTTTTTAATTATGATGCTTTTCTGTAGGCCTCTTTGGGTTCAATTTATTTGGGATTATCTGTGCTTTCTGGACTTGTGTGTCTATTTCCTTCACCAGGTTATGGGAAATTTCTGTCATTTTTTTCAAGCAGGTTTCTAATTTCTTGGACTCACTGTTCTCCTTCTGGCACCCCCATGTTGCAAAAGTCAGTATGCTTAAAGTTGTTCCAGAGGCTCCTTACCATGTCTTAATTTTTTAAAAAATTATTTTTCATTTTGCTCTTCTAATTGGATGTTTTCTGCTGCTTTTTTCTTTTAAATATATTTTATTAATTATGCTATTACAGTTGTCCCATTTTTCCCCACTTTACTCTTCTTGGCCCTGCACCACCCCTCCCATCCCCATTCCTCCCCTTAGTTTATGTCCATGGGTTGCACATAGAAGTTGTTTGGCTTCTCCATTCCCTATATAATTCTTAACCTCCCCCTGTCGACTTTTTACCTACCATTTATGCTTCTTATTTCCTGCAGCTTTTTCCCCATTCTCCCCCATCTCCTACCATGCTGATAACCCTCCATGTGATCCCCATTTCTGTGATTCTTTTCCTCTTCTAGTTGTTTGCTTAGTTTGCTTTTTTTTTTAGGTTCGGTTGTTGATAGTTGTGGGTTTGTTGTCATTTTACTGTTCATATTTTTGCTTTCTTAGATAAGTCCCTTTAACATTTCATATAATGAGAACTCTGGTGATGATGAACTCCTTTCACTTGACCTTATCTGGGAAGCACTTTATCTGCTCTTCCATTCTAAATGATAGATTTGCTGGATAGAATAATCTTGGATGTAGGTTTTTGCCTTTCCTGACTTAGAATACTTCTTTCCAGCCCCTTCTTGCCTGCAAGGTTTCTTTTGAGAAATCAGCTGACAGCTTTATGGGAACTCCTTTGTAGGTAACTGTCTCCTTTTCTCATGCTGCTTTTCAGATTCTCTCCTTCATTTTAATCTTGGGTAATATAATTATGATGTATGTTGGTGTGTGATTCCTTGGGCCCAACTTCTTTGGGACTCTCTGAGCTTCCTGGACTTCCTGGAAGTCTATTTCCTTGGCCAGATTGGGGAAGTTCTCCTTCATAATTTTTCAAATAAGTTTTCAATTTCTTGCTCTTCCTCTTCTCCTTCTGGCTCCCCTATAATTCAGATGTTGGAATGTTCGAAGTTGTCTCAGAAGTTCCTAAGCCTCTCCTCTTTTTTTTTGAATTCTTATTTCTTCATTATGTTTTGGTTGAATGTTTATTTCTTCCTTCTGCTCCAAACTGTTGCTTTGAATCCCAAATTCCTTCCCTTCACTGTTGGTTCCTTATGCATTTTCCTTTATTTCACTTTTCATAGTCTTCATTCTTTCCTCCATTTTCCTCCATAGTCAATCATATTTGTGAGCATCCTGATTAACAGTGCTTTGAACTGTGCATCTGATAGGTTGGCTATTTCTTCATCTCTTAGTTGTATTTTTTCTGGAGTTTTGATCTATTCTTTCATTTGGGCCATTTTTTAAAAAAATCTTGGTGCACCTATTACATAGTAAGGAGCAGAGCCTTAGGTATATGCCAGGGCGGGGCAACCAAAGTTGCTACCCTGTGGTGCTGTATGTGGGGGAGGGGTCTGAGAGGGAAAAATGCCACTTGCTCAGCTCTTGGCCAGCTTTCAGTCACTTCCTCTGCTACCCACAAGCGAATTGGGCCAGTGTGGTACCAATTTCCAGGTTGGTGGTTTTGTGTACATTCTAGGACCCTGTGGGTCTCTCCAATGAACTCTCCTGTTGGGCTGAGAGTTTCTCCAGCTGCTGCAACCCCCACAGGTTTTTTTTTTAGTGAGAGGTTTTGAGGCTTTATTTCCCTGCATTGAAACCCTGGGTTGCATGGTCTGTCTCACTTCTCAATTGTTTCTCCTGGTTTATTTGTATGGAAATATGGGACCACCTACTCCGCCAGCTGCCTCCACCCTGGCCCTCCAGCTGCCACCTGGCTGGAAGTCCTCTCCACCCCAGCTGCCTGTCTCCACCCCTCCTACCAGTCTGTATAAATGTTTCTTCTTTAACTCCTTGGTTGTTGGACTTCCATACAGTTCGATTTTCTGATAGTTGTGGTTGTTTTTTGTTTTTAAATTTGTTGTTGTCCTTCTTTTGGTTGTGGAAGGAGGCACAGTATGTCTACCCGTGCTACAATCTTGGCCAGAAGCCATTTTCTGCTTCTTTATATTCCAAATTGCTGATTTAATTCTTTGTTTCATCTACTTTATTGTTGATTCTCTGTAATTTATTCTTCATTTCAGTTTGTGTATCCTTCATTTCTGACTGGTCCTTTTTTATGGTTTCCATGTACTTTTTATATGCTGTTGAAATTCTAAGTTTCTTGAACATCTTAATAATTCTAGTTTTGAAGTCTGTATCTGGTAGTTTGCATGCCTGTGTTTCATGTACTCATTTTTCTGGAGGATTCCCCTATTTTTTCCATTTGGGACATGTTTCTTTGTCTCATTTTTCTTTTTCCCTGTGTTTGTTTCTATGTATTAGGTAGAGCCAATGTGTCTCCTGGACTCTGTGGTGGTTGTTCTGTAGGAGCAGTAGTGCAGCCTCTCTAGTCACCAGAGCTGGGTGCTTCAAGTGCACCTCCTGTGTGGGCTTTGTGCACTGTCCTATTGTTGTTAAGCCTTGACTGCTGTTGGCATCACTGGGAGGGATTGACCCCCCAGGCCAATTGGCTGTAAGGACCAGTTCTGACTATAGAGGATGAGCTGCTCTGCAGGGGCCAAACTTATGGAGCAGGACTTGCTTCAGTTGGGCATTGATGAGTGTATAGCTCGTGGTGGTGGTAGGGTGGTAATCTGGGGTGGTCTTCAGCTGTCTACTGGATGCAGAGGCTCTGGGACCTCCTGGGAAGTATAAGTCAGCCACCACCTGTGCTCCGCCTGGGATGAGCTGTCAGCAACTACAGAGCAATCTGCAGATGGCTGTTATTTCTGCAGGGCTTGGAAGTGCCTAGGAAAGGCCAAGCTGGGAACCAAGGCCAGCTGCTGCTAGTGCCAGGCCTGGGGCCACTTGGAAGTATGGGGAAAGCAGAGGCCAGATGCTGCTTGTTTGAGAGATTTTAAGAAAGTGTGAAGCATGAGGCAAGAGTGGCCATTTGTATGAAAAAGCTACTGGGAACAGCTTGGGTTGGCCCTCTCCCTCTTTCTTTCTATTTAACCTAATGTTATTTTACTGTTCTAATATATCATCCAGAATACCACATTACATTTGGATATCATGTCACATTAACCTTCTTTGAGCTGTAACAGTTGCTTAGAATTTTTTTGATGACCTTGACAGTTTTGAGGTATCCTAGTCTAGTATTTTGTAAAATGCCTATCAATTGCAATTTGTCTTGTGTGTTTCTTATGTTTAGACTATTTAATGGGTTTTGAGAAGAAAATCGTAGAAGCAAAGTGCCTTTCTCATCACATGATACCAAACTACAATATATCACTACTTATTACTGATGATGCAGACCTTGATCACCTGACTGAGATAGTGTTTATCCAATTGCTCCACTTAAACATACTCTTTTCTGCCTTTTCCATACTAAAATTTTAGAAGTAAGTTGCCATACTGAGCCAACAGTTAGACTCCACTTCTTTCAAGGTGGAATATGTTCTCAAAATACTTGAAATTATTTTGCATGGGAGATTTATCTGTTCTCCAGTTAGCATTTTTGACTTTTCCCTGATTTATTTTTTCATTGGGATGTTAGAAAAAATATGCTGCTTGCTTTCTGAGATTTCCTACCTCTATTTCCTTTCCCTGTTTTTATCAGAACTTTTTATTTTGTATCCATTTTCTTCCATCCTGTTTAATTTTAACTCCACTGGCAATTATGTCTCCTCTGTTTGTGTCTGACTTACAAAGGAGCATGGCTTATCTGTTCCTAGAGTTCATGTAGGCTTAGCTTTTCTACCCTCTTCAGATCTCACTGTAGACTCCTTATACTTACCCAATGGGCAGAACTCCTTCAAATTTCAGCATTCTCTAATGGGCCTGCTGAATATTCCTGTGAATAGTTATTGTCTCTTAGGATTTCTCTTGTTCTCTGACCTATCAGATTCTCCACACTCCCTTTGTGCCCTCTTCTGCACAGAAGCTATACCAAGTGGGACTTATGACAGTTAATAACTTTATTCCACTCTTTATAGTCTAGATTATTGGGGATTCCTGGTCACTTAGCTTAGTTTAAATTATTATCCAAGAATTTTCAATTTGCTTTTCATTGTCTTTTAAATGCATTTGTATGTGAGTGTGTTTGTGTGGTGTATGTGCATGCTGGTGGCATATGTATAAATTCACAAAGATCCAAAAACTATGATATTAACACCTTTATTACTTTTCTAGAATCCTGCTCTCTCCCCAACACCTTTTCTGATTGGTCATTTTTTCAATAGCTTCTCATAAAACTACACATATTTAATGTGTATGATTTGATGAGTCTGGACATATGCATACACCTGTTAAACCATCACCACAATCAAGGCAATATCCATCACTTTCAGAAGTTTCCTTGTGCCTCTTTTCCTTTTTAATGGGCTATTGATATCATCTTAAAGTAGGAGCCTGATAGGATCACATCTGTAAAATCATCAAAAGATGTATTTATCTTTTCTTAATTACTTTGCTGAAGTTGTCTTTACTTTAAAATTGTGTCTGACTTACTTACGCATGCATGCATACCCATGCATGTAAACACATATGTATAACACTTACACTCATGCATTTTTGCATGAATTCATACACACACCATTCAGACACATGCTTACATACATAAACTGTTTATACATATAGACCCAAACATGCCCACACACATCTACGAATGAACAGATGCACATAAATGTCATGAAATGTTTATAAGTCAATTGATAGGACCATAAATCAAGTATATATTTCAGTGCAATACTTGTTCTTTATTGCCTACAGAAGCCCATACATAGAAAAGATTTCAATATGTATTTATAGAAAGAATGCAAGAATGAATAACTTAAATTTTAAAAGGTTAATGATGTTACTGAAATCTACTTTCCATGTAAGTTAATAAAAACCAAAAAATTTAAAAAACAGTATCTATCCCTAAACTATAGCCCAATCCATCATCTAATCTCTTAGGTGATCTGTAGGTGAGCTAATCCTTCAATTATTTTTCCTTTTAACTAAATAAAATACAATCAAATATAAAACACTATTTCCTAGGATTCTGAATTGAATTTTTATGAGATCTACAAAGAAATTTAATCAATGATTATGCTTGGGGATTTAAATCCATTATTGTTCCTTAATTTGCCTGATAAACAAAAACCTTGTGAATTCTCCATGAAAAGATAATCATATACTGTATTTAAAGAGACTTGCATCTTTAGCTTAATTTGACTTACAAAGAAACATTTATGTTCTCATTAAATATGTTCTACAGTTTTATTTCATTGATTTAAAATTCTCTTAAAATGCACAAAACTGCTCACTGTAGTAATTACCCTAATTTCTAAAAATGCAGTCACAACTCAATCATTAAGAAGAGAGGGAAAGCTTCAGTCCATTAGTAGTTGTTTATAATAGCACATCTCAAATGATTAAATTGTAGATTTTTTTTGGTAGGTCTTGTTTTATAAATTGAGCTAGTCAAGTAAACATAACATTTGGTAATAGTCTTCACAGGAACTGTCAAAATGACTTATTGTTTTTATAGTCCTTCATTCCTTCAGAATTAATAATACCTAGGTGCCCTTTATTACACTTATTATTGATGCCACGAAGTTTTCTATATTTAATGAGTAGATGTTTCATTATAGTACATAGCTCTGTTGACAGAAAATTTTTCTAATCTGTTTCTCTTTTCCTCTTGATTGAAGGATTGTAAATATGCAATTAGCAGTTGAAGTAGAAGTAAAAAGAAAATATCAGCTGTCAAGTATTTCTGCTGAAAGAAATAGGAGGCTTTAAGCTAAGAGCATCACGACAAAAGATAAAAACATCCTTGCCAATAAGGGTGAAAGTTGCAAAATGTATAAACGTTTGATTTTTTCTTCTATGAAATGATCGTAATCATTGTCTTCTATGAAACAGAAATTAATGAAAAGACACATTATTTTCCCACGAGGCTGGCTGAGGTCAAGCTCTCATGCTTCTCTGCTGATAGTCATCTTAATAATTTCTGTATTTAATTGCTTTTTAGTATTTTTCAGTAATGAAGGGGTCACTAGCTTTTAAGAATGGAAGAAAATAGAAAATACAACTATGGGAGTTTGTAATTTATAAAAGTGATATCAGTCAAAATAACAGCGAGGAATTCTTGTTCACTGCCAGCGAGAGTTTTTTTTACTCCTTTCAGTTTATCAACTGAATCTTAAAATGGCAGAAAGGTTTTCATCTTTTGATATCTCAAATTATACTTATTAAAATTTTCTGTGACTTTTTTGTGTCATTATTTTGGATAAATATCTATCTTTTATTAATAAGACCTATACTTTTTCAACAGATTGGCAGATGCAAAATGATTTGTGTGATCTATCCATAACAGAAGCATATTTTCTACTGATGGAGAAAAATAGAATGTGCAAATATATCACAGAGATTTGTCAGTTAGAAATGCAAATAATTCCATTGCTACATAGTATCTTACTGCAGTTTATTTTATGATAAACCACAAACCAAGTAAACAGGGAAGTTCAGTTGGTTTGTGATTTATGAAGAACAATCCTTAATTTTGATAAAAATTTTTACTTTTCACCCCACTGAAAAGTACATTCTTTCTTTTTTTAAAGGAGACAAGGAAATTTTACATTATTTTGTGTTAACTTTGTAGTCTCATTGTTATGTCTAAGTATTTGATTGACTTGGAACTTTTATTTGCATGTGCTATGTATGAAGTAGGGATCTAGTTTTACCTTTTCCTACACAGTAAGCCATTTTCCTCTGCAGCTGTTATAAAATAAACCATCTTTTCCCTAGTGATTTGTAAGGCCATCTCTTTCATTTACCAAGTTTCCATGGATGGATAAGACTGTATTGGGCTCTTTATGCTGTTTCATGACCATTTGCTCCTTCATCTTTCTGTATCATATTTTATTGCCACGATTTGTCAGAGGTTTTATACCATTGCAGGGTGCTTCTCCTCAATTCACTTTTATGTTTACTTGAAAAAAAATTACCTTAGATACTTATAGATAATTTGTTACATGAATTTTAAAGCTAATCTCAAGTTCCCCCTAAAAACCTTGATGTGAATTGCCTTTAACTTGAAGATTAATTTTGTGGGGGTGTAATGGGACTGATATGTTTGTAATATTGAGTTTTCCCAACTAAGATATTTTAAATATAATTTATTTAAATGCTTTATGTCATTACATGTAGTTTTAACAGCTTTGTGTATTCTCCATTTTTTTGATATTTAATATATTTTTACTTCTTAAGTTTTATTTTTACTAGTTTTTGGTGGAATTGAGAAAAAAATGAGTTTGTAAGGAGGTCTATCAGGACATCTTGCTAAGGTCTTTAATTGTGAAAGAATCAAAAACTATCCCGGACTGAAGAGTGAAAATCAGCTCTAACTGAAAACACAAAAAGCAGTGCTGCCATTCATTCATTAATCAGCATGGGACAGAAGCATCACCCAAGGTCATACTGCAGTTGTCAACTGCCACATAGAACCCACTTTGAGTGATTACAGTGCCCTCCCCAATGATGTCTCAGATCTGCTTTGCTTATTTCATTAATTATAGGAGATAGACAATTGCCACATTTACCTTAAGACAGCACCCAATCCCTTGTGAATCCTTATGTCTTTAAAATCCTCCTTAAAAATAGGGGCCAATCTAGACTTTCTTCAGAACCCTTTGGAGGGAATCAAGTCTAACACAAGAGGAATCCCTCCTTCCTCTTCTTTAATAACTTTCCATCTTCCTCTGAAATTTCTTCCTTGAAGGGGAAGGGAAATAAAAGATTTTTTTATCAGACTACTAATTAAGCTTTAAAAAGTGTATCAGCTTATTTGCTCATTCTTTTGGGATAATTATGAAGATGCTCAAATATTTTTTCAAAATGTGAGGGTTTTTTTTGTCTTTTTCTTCATAATTGTTATCACTTTTCTTTCCCAGTTGCATTGGTAAGGACTCAAATGCTATTATGCTGAGCAAAAGCAAAGACAATGAGCATCCTTAAGTAGCTCCCAGTCTTACCAATGGTGAGAAATCTCATCTAGCTCCTTAACTGAAAAGTACTCATCAAATTCATCTGGCTTTTTACCTTAAAAGAAATAAAGCCTCAAAATTATCATTATTATTATTATTATTATTATTATTATTATTATTATTTTGGTTAAATGTGTTTGCTAAAAAATTTTGTAGCTGGACTTTATTAAGTTAAAGAATTTCTTTTTTAGTTTTAGCATTCATTTCTTGTTTTGTTTTTATCACATAAGAATTAATGATTGTTTTTTCTTTATTTACTGAGCGTTTCCTGATATATTTGGTCATTTTCTAATGATAAACCATCCTTGCTTAACTGGAATAATCCAAATTGTATCATGATGTATTTTTTTAGATATACTTTTTTGCATCATATTGTACTTTGAATTTGCATTTCCCTAGTGACTAAATAATGAGCATTTTTATGTGCTTTTGGTCATTTGTGTATCTTCTTTTAAGTGAAGAGTTAATTTTACATTCCAGATACAAACCTTTAAATATATGTTCTCCCAATCTGTGGCTTGCTTCTTAAATTTCTGCATATAAAAAGCAGAAGTTTTAATTTTGATACAGTTTAATTTATTAATATTTATCTAATGCTTGTAGTTTTTGTGTCTTATCTAAGAAGTCTTAGCCTAACACAAGATCTAATGATTTCTATTTTTACTCATTAGAAGATTTATAGTTTTGGGTTTTACATTTAAGTCTGTCACACATGTTGAATAAATTTTCTTTAAAGATTTTATTTATTTATTTTTAGAGAGAGGGGAAGGGAGTGAGAAAGAGAAGGAGAGAAACATCAGTGTGTGGTTGCCTTTTGTGAAGTCCCTACAAGGGACCTGGCCTACAACCCAGGCATGTGCCCTGACTGGGAATGGAACCTGCAACCCTTTGGTTTGCAGGCTGGCACTCCATCCACTGAGCCACACCAGCCAGGGCTGAATGTATTTTTATATATTTGATGTGAGATAGGTGTTAAGGTTCATTATTTTCTCACAAAAGTATTTAATTGTTTTAACATCATTTGTTGAAAAGGATCTACTTTCTTCCTTTGAATCAACATGATAATTGTCCAAAATTAAGTGTTTGTATGTGGGTCTATTTCTGGATGTTATTCTGTTTGATTGATACATAATTATGCCAATCCTGCACTGTTTTGATATCTGTAGCTTTATACTTCTTAAAGCCAGATAGTGTAACCTCTTCAACTTTGTTCTTTTACAAAATTATTGTGAATATTCTAGGTCTTTTATATTTCCATATATATTTAAGAACCAGCTTTTTCTACATGTAAAAAGCTTGCTGGGTTTTTGAATGGAATGGAAATCTATTGTATCCATAGGTTAATTTCAGCAAAGTTAATAGCCTGACAATATTGAGTTTTCTGATTCGTAAACAAAGTATTTATTTAAATGATCTTTATCTTTTATAAATTTCAATGTACAGAACTTGCATTTATAAAAAGCACATTGAGTAGTTAAAGTTGCAGTTAGAGTACTTATTAAAAAAAGAGATATCCCTTAGTTTTTTAATTATAATTATAACACATTCTTATTTTGACACAATTTATTGACTTTTACCCCATTTCCACTATGCCTAACAAAATGTTTCCAAATTTTGCCTTCTTTTACCACTAAATAAAGTGTGACTTAAATGTTACTCTTAATAATTTCTTTAAAGAAATTTGAAATTTTAATGTTTACCTTGAAACTGTTTGATTAACATATATACATTACTAAGTTCAAACAAGAGAAAAATCTAAAGTATGTGTGTAATTAGCAAATTATCTGGTAAAATTTTTAAACTATTTCACATTTCTGTATAGTATAATTCAAGCAAGAATTATCTAGTTCCAAGGTACTACAATGTTTGGCATTTTTTCTTAGACTCATCATTAAGCTTTACAAACTATATTAGTTTATTTGCTCATTCTTTTGCAGTAAATATGAAGATGCTCAAATATTTTTTCAAAACATGATTTTTTTTGCTTTTTTCATAATTATCAATTTTAAGCTTCAAAATATACTTTTATTCTAATCAACAGGTTATCTCTAAGTAAACAAATATTTTTAAGTGCAAAATTTGCTTAGATTTTGCAGGGTCCTAGAACATACACAGGCCCACCCACCTGGGAACCAGCACCAGAAGGGCCCGGTTTGCTTGTGAGAAGCGGTGGAAGGGACTGAAATACGAGAGAGAGTGGAGCAAGTGCCATTGTTCCCTCTTGGATCCCGCCCCCACATACAGCGTCACAACCCAGAGACCAGGTTGCCCTGCCCAGATGAACACCTAAGGCTCCACCCCTCACTATGTAACAGGTATGACCAGACCCCACCCCCCAAAAATGGTTCAAATGGAAGAACAGATCAAAGCCCCAGGGCCAATACATCTAAGCAACTAAGAGATAGACAACCTATCAGATGCACAGTTCAAAGCCCTGGTGATCAGGATGCTCACAGAATTGGTTGATTTTGGTGGCAAATTAGATGAACAAATGAATGCTACACTAAGTGAAATGAAGAAAAATGCACAGGGAACCAATAGTGATAGGAAGAAAACTGGGACTTGAGGCGGACACCAGCTAGCAGTGTCCATGTCATTATGGATTAAATAAAACATACACACAGACTGCTGAGTCTGGTGGAGGTAAAAGGACGATAACATGACTTTTCTTTCAAGGGGAGCAAAAGCCGTGGCCTCTGCCATGACAGGCCTTTATTCTAAATATCTCCTCACAATACAAGATGGTTCTCCCTCACTATCCCCAAGTTCCAACAAAGGAGCCAATGCCCCTCATTACATCACAGACGGAGGATATTAGCATATGAATAGGCAGCCAGTTACACTGGTCCCTGCAAGGCTCAGCATGGATTTTAGGAAGCTACAGTAAGCATTTGCAGGGTGAAGGAGTTTTAGCAAAGAGAAAGCTTCAAAAGAACCTAGGTATATTGCGAATCTGATTACCCACGAGGGAACCTATCTGTGGGCGTGGGTCCTGTGCATCTTCGAGTGGGAGCTGGGCCCACGCCATGCAGAAGGGTCTGCCACAGGGACTCAAATCGATGGAGTGGACCAGAAGGAAGAAAGAAACAATCAAACAGAAAAGAATGAAGAAACAAGAATTCAAAAAAATGAGGACAGGCTTAGGGACCTCCAGGACATCTTTAAACGTTCCAACATCCAAATTATAGGGGTACCAGAAGAAGAAGAGGAAGAGCAACAAGTGGAAAACTTATTTGAGCAAATAATAAAGGAGAACTTCCCCATCCTGGTGAAGGAAATAGACTTCCAGGAAATCCAGGAAGCTCAGAGAGTCCCAAAGAAGTTGGACCCAAGGAGGAACACACCAAGGCACATCATAATTACATTAACCAACATGAAAATGAAGGAGAGAATTCTAGAAGCAGCAAGGGATAAGGGCAGAGTCACCTACAAAGGAGTTCCCATCAGACTGTCAGCTGATTTCTGAAAAGAGACCTTCCAGGCAAGAAGGGGCTGGAAAGAGGTATTCCAAGTCATGAAAGGCAAGGACCTACATCCAGGATTGCTCTATCTAAATGATGCTGTCATTTAGAATGGAAGGGCAGATAAAGTCCTTCCCAGATAAGGTCAAGTTAAAGGAGTTCATCATCACCAAGCCCTTATTATATGAAATATTAAAGGGACTTATCTAAGAAAAAGAAGATAAAAAATAGGACAGTAAAAAGACAGCAAACTCACAGATATTGACCACCACACCTAAAACAAAAGCAAACTAAGTAAACAAGTAGAACAGGAACAGAATCACAGAATTGGAGATCATATGGAGGGTTAGCAACAGGGTCGTGGGAGGAGGAGAAAGGGGGAAAAGGTACAGAGAATAAGTAGCATAGACAGTAGGTAGAAAATAGACAGGGGGAGGGCAAGAATAGTGTGGGAAATGTAGAAGCTAAAGAACTTATGACAGATGGACATAAACTAAAGTGGGGGAATGTGGGTGGGAGGGGGTGTGCATGGTGGAGGGAAATGAAGGGGGGAAATGGGACAACTGTAATAGCATAATCAATAAAATATATTTAAAAAAGAAATAAGTAATAATGAAAAAATGTGTGATTAATATGCTATGTCCTTTTAAGCCTAAACAAACTTTCTACCTCAGAGAGGACAATTCTGAATTTTACTTTCTTATTTTTTTTTGTCCTTAATAGGATCCAAGTTCAAGCCACTTTTTAATAACATTCATAATTTAAATTCATATTTCTTCATAGGATATTTTCATTTTTCTACATAGGTTAAACTAGCAATTGAGTAATTAGTATAAAAAGTTCATAAAATAATAAATGCTAAATAAAATGATTGTCAACTGGTGCCAACAAACTTCTACACCCAAAACTAAAAGTTTTTAGCATGGTTCTTCCATAAATTCAGATTTGTTTACCAAATAATAATGTCATAACAGAGGCATGGACACATGGAACAGATTGATAGCTGTCAGAAGGGAGGAGAAATGCCAGACAAGATGAACTAAGTTGAGGGGATTAGCCAAAGAACATGTATGCATAACTCATAGATGCAGACAACAGTGTGGTGATAGCCAGAGGGAAGTCAGGCAGGGGATAAGTGGAGGTAGGTAAGAGGGTGTGGGAAATAGGAGCATCTGTAATAGTATCAACAATAAAAATAAATGGGAAAAAACAGAAAAATAATAGTAGCATAAAATTCAAGAAGAAACCATAATGAGTCTTTCCAAGGTTTCCTTTTGTTGAGGAAGTTGTTCTTCCCTTCAATTCTTTCTCTCTCTCTCTTTTTTTTTTTGTTTCTTCTTTTGATCCTCTTTTCTGGCTTCGACCATCCTGGCTAATTTCTAAGAGAGTATGGCATTTCCTGGGAACAAAACAGTAAGAGACAAACTCGTTATCGTAAAAAAAATAATAAGGGTCCTATTCAGTCCATTGTAGAACATACTGAGCCCAAGACTGTAGGTAAAACATTTTATTTTTACTTTTATTTTTTATTTTAATTGTTCAAGTACAGTTTTCTGCCCTTACCCCCATCTCAGCCCACCCCCCTAGCCTTCCCCACCTCCCTCCCATCTCCACCTACCTTTGTTATTGTCCATGTGTCCTTTCTACTAGTTCCTTCAAATCCCTTCCCCCTTCCCCTGAAATTCCCATCCCTCTCCCCTCTGGTCACTGTTAGCCTGTTCTCTATTTCAGTGTCTTTGGTTATATTTTGCTTGTTTGTTTTGTTGATTAGATTCCTGTTAAAGGTGACAACCACTATTGAAAACAGTATGGAATTTTCTCAGAAAACTAAAAATGGATCTGCCTTATAATTTAGCAATTCCACTGCTAGGATTATATCCTAAGAACCCTGAAACACAATCCAAAAGAGCCTATGCACCCCAATGTTCATAGCAGCACAATTTACAATAGCCAAGTGCTGGAAGCAACCTAGGTGCCCATCAGTAAATGAATGAATAAAAAAACTGTGGTACATTTACACAATGGAATTCTACACAGCAGAAAGAAAGAAGGAGCTCCTACCCTTTGTCACAGCATGGATGTAACTGGAGAGCATTATGCTAAGCTAAATAAGCCAGGCAGTGTATGTGAAACATTTTTATAGTAGTCTTAGGAAATCGCATATTTGAGTATATTTATTGATTCATCTTTTTTTAGTTCACTTATATTTCCTTTTGTAGTATCTAATCTGCTTCAGTGTGTAACTTTAATTTTTTTTTTTATTTTTCAACTTTAGTAGTTCCATTTTTGTCCTTTCTATACATTTTTTCCTTCTCCTCACCATGTTCATGTTTCCCTTTACCTTCTTGATCATGTGGAACAAATTTATAATAACTATGTCAATGTCATTTTCTGTTAATTCTATCATGTCTGATATCTAAATTTGTTTTATTGGTTGCTTCTAATCTTTTATGGATCATATTATGCTGCTGCTTTGCATGCCTGGTCATTTAAAAATTGTTTTATTTATTGATTTGAGAGAGAGAGAAAAAGGGGGAGAGAGAGAGACAGAGAAAGAGAGTGAGACAGAGAGAGAGAGAGAGAGAGAGAGAGAGAGAAAAGAGAAACACTGATTTCTTGTTCCACTTATTTATGTATTCAATGGTTGATTTTTATACATGCCCTGACTAGGGGATCTGCAAACCTGGTGTACTGGACAATGATCGAATGAACTGAGCTACTCTACCAAGGCCATGACTGGTAATTTTTTATTCTAGATTATGTCATTTATGCTGGACATCTTTGCATTACTTTAAAGACTATTTGACTTTGTTTTGGCATGCAGTTATTGGGATCTGTTTGATTCTTTTAAGGAGTTCTTTTGTTTTCTTTTAGTGCTAGTTCAGAATAGACTTTTTCCCCCTCGTGTTCAATTAGTTCTGCTATTAGGCAAGACCCTTAATGGATAAGAACTCTATCTAATTCCCCATTCTTATGAGATAGATCTCTTGATTATGGTTGGTAGCAACAGACTATTAACAACCTGGTGTAAAGCAGAGGAAATTGTTCAGCTTACTTTCTAGTGGTTCTATAGTGGTTTCCCATATACACAGAGCAGTACTAGGCAGAAGTCTCAAAGGGATTCCTCTGTAGATATGCAGAACTATTTCTCTGTACAGACCCTCCTCTGAAGTACCTTGTCCCACAATTCTAGGATCCTTGGTTTGCTTGAACTCCAGTTGCTAACTCCTTGATACAAGGAAACTGCTGAGCTTGGTTTGGGATTTTATTCTCTATGCTGAAGCCTACAAACTACCTCCAGCAGGGAAGCTTGGTCAGTTATGATGCTAACCTCATTTTTCCCTTTTCTTGGAGATTACAGTCCTGCTCTACCTGTTTTCATATATTTTGGTTGATTTTATAGTTTTGTAGTGAAAGCAATTCCTGTAGCAATTTATTTCTTCATGGTCAAAGGTGGAATTTTCTAGATTTAAAAAAAAATTAATATACTGCCCTTGTTGATTTTGAACTAAATAATTTTACTAACCTCATTAAACAAGATAGACAAAAAGTTTTCCTGTGTCTTAATATTTTCTGTAACAACATGTATATCTCATTATTAACAACTTGTTAGAACTTAACCTCTTAAGACATGTGGGCCTGTTTTGTTTTTTGCTTTAAATTACCATTTTAATTTTAATTTAATTAATGTTGTGTATTAAACTTTTTATCTGTTTATGTAACAATTTGACATGCTATGCTTTTTCCTAAAATTTTAACATTTCATCTAGTTTTACAAATTTATTGATGTATAGTTTATATTTATAATCACTATTGAATTTCTAGAATTTTCTTACTCTGAATTTAGTTTATTTTGTATCTTCTTTCAGTTATGTTTATTGCATCTTACCAAAGTTTTGTATATTTCATGTGTTTTTTTTCAAAGAACCAATTTTTTTTAAACATCATCTTTTTTGAATTTTACTCTGGTCATTTTTCTCTATGTTAATGAGTCTTCCTATTGTTTCTATATTATTTCCTACATTTTTATTTTGGATCTGTTGCAATTTTTCTAGCTTCTTTCCCCATCTTCCTTAATTACTGATTAAAATATTTTTAAATGCTTAAAAATAAAGAAGCAGAAAAACTTAAAAACTAGAAACAATTATAAATAGGTAGTTCACACATGTGGTAAAGCCACATGATTTAGAGATCTGTGTAGAAATGTTAAACTTTTAGAAATCAGAGATATAATATGTCATTTTATTTCTATCAAGTTGCAAAATATCATAGAGTTATATATAATAATTATTCAAGGCAGCCAGGTTTGGAGAAGAGGGAGGGTAATCATATATTACTCATAGTTTTAATTGAGTGAAGCTATTTCAGAGAGGATTCTGAAAATCAAATTTAGAATGTGTATGCATAAAATCCAGCAGTCCCTTTTCTAGATACATTCTCCAGAGAAAAGCCCCTAGAAGATAAACTCCTTGAGGCCACCAGGGCTTTTAGTTTCTTTTGTTCACGGATGTATACCCTATATGCCCAGGCATATATTAGATGCTCAATAAATATTTTTTGAATGAAACAACTCTGTATCACACATGTTACAAATGGCTATATGTGAAAATATTCACTGCAGCATAATTTGCTGTAGCAGGGAGCCTTCACTGGCTTCATTACCAAGGGAACATGTAAATGAAACGTTAACAATAGCATTCAAAGGAACACCAGGCTGCAGTAAGAGAATACAATAACATGATGTGAAATGAAGAGTAAGCATTAGAACAAGATCAAAACAATATATCAATTTAAATTAAAAAAAAACAGAAAACAGAACTTTATATTTTGAGAGGCATACATTTTAAGAACATAAAGTGACTAGCGTAGGTAGAATGAAAGAGTGAGAATAGGAAATTAAAGTTAAAAAATTAAAAGGAAGACACAGTGGTATCTTTTGCTAACTAATAGTGGAATGCTATATTTCCATGTGCATTATGCCTTCAAAGTCCAAGACAAAAGTGTGTGCATTAATGTCATTTTAACTTATTTTGCCTTTTAAAACATATAATTTAATTTACTAAATGACATAGCTTTTCAAGAAAGGGTTGGATTACAAAATTGCTTTTTTTTTTTTTTTTGTAAATGAATTGATGCTATGCCCCAAACCAGGTATTTCTGTGAGATTAATTTACAATGAACAATCTGGCTAGCCAGTTTGTAGCAGACAGACCACCTGTTTGTTTTGGCCACGCAAATCCAGCATTGTAAACAATCACATCATTTTACAAAACAATTGAAGGCCTGAGTAGCCATGGAAATAATACACAAGGAAGATATCAAGTACACATTTTTATGTAACTTGCCAAGATTGTCATCAAAACTGAAAGTTATCACCATTGGTTACCAGTGGCTGTGGTCTTTGGCCTAGTAGCAGACAGGTGAAATGACTGTGGAGTGGGCTCCGTTTGTGATACATGTGTTGTCCCCACCCCACTTCAGTACCTCTGTGTCTGAGCGGTGATGACGAATGTCATGTTCTCACAGTGAGGCAGCATCCCTCTGTGTTAACATTTAGACCTAATGTCCATTGAAGAAAAACCAACATTTTTTATATATTGAAAAATTTATTTTTAATAGCCTTATTAGAAATGGATAAAATTAAGAGATTGAGAAGTACTAATTGGCAGTTGCAAAATAGTAGTGGGGATGTAAAGTACAGCAGAGAGAATATAGTCAACAATATCGTAATAACTATGTATAGTAACGGGCAGGTACTTGAATTATAGGGTGGGGGGGTACTTTGTAAAATATATGATTGTCTAACTGCTGTGCTGTGTAACCAAAACTAATAAAAATAATGTTGAATGAAAGCCAAAATTGAAAAATAAAATATAAAAAATGGATAATATGAGTAGCAAAGGGGAAAATGAAGTAGAAAATGCCCATTTGAATACTGCAACATTTAGAGAAAGAACACAGCTGGTTGCCAGACAACAGACCCACAGAGGAAGTAAATGGGTCCTCTTGTGCTTGAGCTCCTCAAAGAGTTGAAGATAAGAGACCAGAATGTAAAAGTACAAGGAGAAAAAGGAAGATTACACAAGAGGTCTGTCCAGATAAAGTAGAGCCATTGTTAACATAACAAGAATGGTTTGCGAGGCATTGATAAAACCTGGCAGCCAAGGAGAGGGGACTGGAATACAGATTTGTGAACGATGATGACCTCACTATAGTAGTCAGTAGGGGCAGTAGTTGCCATTGAGTGAGCATGTCCACTGTGTGGCCATTGCATTCATAAAGACTGAGTGAATAAAGCAATGCATCTGCATCAAATTTTGAGTTCAGCTTGAACATGCTTCTGCAGAAACTATTCAAATGATTCAGAAGGGTTTTGGGGTTGATGCAATGAGTGCAGTGCAAGAAAAAGTGTGACATAAATGCTTCAAAGATGGTCAAGACCTGTTGACAGTGATCCACATTCTGGAAGATCTACAACAGGCAGTGCACCTGAGAATGTTGAATGTGTGTGGGATGAAATCAACAAACATTGGCTACTGACAGTGCGAGAACTGGAAGCTGATCTGGGGATTCCAAAAAACTATGGTGTTCAAGATTTTGAAGCAGGATCTTGGCATGACATATGTTGTGGCAAAATTCATTTCATGGCCTCTGCTATGAGAGCAGAAGGAACATCATGCTGCAGTTGCTAATGACTTGATTCAAACCGCTACCAATGAACCAGATTTCTCAATAAGTTATAATTAGATATGAATTGTGATCCTTGACTGTGATTCAGACAAGAAGGCCCAGTGTCCCAATGGAAATCATCTGGTTCTCCATACCAGAAGAAGGAATGGCACAGTTCCAGCAAGATCAAGACTATGTTAACTGTGTTTTTGATTGGGAAGGTGTTGTCCATCATGAATACATCCCTCCAGGCCAAGCAGTTAATAAGGAGTACTACCTCAATGTCCTCTCTCAGTTGAGAGATGCAATATGATGAAAACAGCCTCAGCTGTGGGCAACCGGTGATTGGCAGATTCATCACAATGTGCCCACTCATGCATCATGTCTCATGTGGAGTTTTTTGGTGAAACATCACATCACCCAGGTGACTCAGCCCTCCTACAGCCCAGATTTGGTGACTGTGACTTCTGGCTTTTCCCCAAACTAAAATCGCCTTTGAAATGGAAGAGATTTCAGACTGTCAATGAGATTCAGGAAAATACAACAGGGCAGCTGATGGCAATTCCATCAAAGGATTTTGCAGAATGTTTTGAACAGTGGAAGAGACACTGGGAGAACTGTGTGAGGTTCTAAGGTACTTACTTTGAAGGGGACTGAGGCATCATTGTCTCATCATGTACAATGTTTCTTGTATCTTTTATCTTTTTTTAATAGATGTCTCTATTTTTCATATTTCATAGCTTGATACTTTCTGGGAAGACCTCGTATCTTAAGGGTCCTGTTTAATGATGTAGTCTTTTCAAGCAAAAGCAGCAGTTACAAGAAGGTTTGTCTCTTTACCTTTGAATTTCATGCTGCCCACCTGTCGTTTAGAGTACAATGCTTTAAAAGAAGGGCCCCAATTTTCTGTTAGCCATACTTCGGGGAGAAGGAATTTGGAAAATAATGCAACATTTCTGTTGTTTAAGGATTTTGTTGGATTCCACCTATAATTTTTCTTTCTATGTATATGTTAGTTATATCCCCATAATTCTAGAAAATATTTGAAGTTATTACTTCCTTATAGTCTGTCAAGATACATTTTGAAAATACTTTATGATTCTATGTGTAATGCTTTAATAAAACATAAAATCTGAAACTCATAAGAATAAATGGAATTTTGAAATCATTTAATCATATTTTTCCTAATTTGTTTGTATTAAAGTTTTTTTAGTTATAAATATATGAACGTATTTTCCTAGTAAAAATTACAACAAAAAAATAGCCCTACAGAATCTCTATTAGAGAACACTTTTTGGTGGTGAATGACTGAAAAGTTAATCCAAATAGCCTTGACACTTACCAGGATTTATTGATTTACATGCTGGAAGCCCTTGGCTTACCCAGGATTTCAATCATGGCAGGATTCCGTGTCTCTCTTTGTATATACCTTGAAACTACCACCGTCTAGCTGGCTTGTTCTGTGGCTCTCCCTCCAGTGTGGCAAGATGGTTGCAATGGCTTTAGCTTTGTTCCTTCTAGTTTCATATTTTATAATAGCTTTTAAAAGTTTCAAGAATTGAGTTTTATTTGTTTTGATTTATAGTCCTGAGCCAATTACTGTTTTATGGAACTGGAAAACACTGATTGCTTGGGCCTTGTTTGCATGTTTCAGTCTTGGATGTGGAGTTTTCAGCTTCACCCAAGCAAGTTGGTTGACACAGAAGATTTCTCCAAAAGCAAAATCAGTGTGTTTTAAGGAGGGGCAGTCAGTACTGGAGGGTAAAAATAATAGATCTTCACTGTAGCCCCATCTCCTTCAATGACTTCTATTTTTTGGTTACTTTCATCCATTTTAACCCTCTCTCCACCATCGTCCTCTGGCAATCACCAATCTGTTCTCTGTTTCTATGAATGAGGGCTTTTTTTTATTCCACGTATAAGTGATATCACATAGTATTTGTTTTTCTCTGTCTTTTTTCACTTAGCCTAATGCCCTCAAGGTCCAAAAGCCTTCATGGCTTTTTGAATCTTTTGCTATATGATTCTAAGCATATGTTTATAGTTTTCCTTAAGTAACTATAATTTTATTTCTTACTGTTTTTATTTGAGACACTGATTTATTTAGAATTTCTATTGTATGGCATGAATAAGGATCTATATTCATTTTGTTTGTTTTAAATTTTCTCAACTCCACTTCCTGGAAAATGTATTTTTACCTTAGTGATGTGAAATGCATACCTAATTCTTGTATGTGCATGATTCTGGGATCAAACTTCTAGGGTTTTAAATTTGTTATCCTGGTGCTTGTTAGAGTAAAATATCTTGTTCTTCATTGTTAAAATTGTTGTGTCTACTCTGATTCCATAAATATTAAGAATAAACTTGGCAATAGGCATAAGAAACATCTTTGTGCATTTTTTGCAATAGATTGAAATTATAGACAAATAAAAGAAAATGGGCATTTTTACAGTATTCAATATTGTCAAACATTAACATGTTACGGCTTTCCATCTATTTCAGTTTTCTTTTTTGTTACTAAGTAAAACTTTACTTTCCCCCCAAAAAAATTCTAACATATTTCCTGATAAACAATTTTCTAAGAACTTAGTAGTTTGTTACTTTTGGTTTTATATAATGGCTATACTTAAAAACTAATAATTTTAAAATTATTTGTATATAATAAACATAAAGAAAAATGCACATACCATAAGTATTATATAGTTGATGGATTTTCACAAACTAACCCTACCCATGTAACCAGAACCCAGATTAAGATATAGAATATTATCATCACTTCAGGAGCTATAACTTCTTCCAGTCAATATCTCATACTTGATGAGTAATCTCTATTCTGTCTTTTTTAGCATAGATGTGTTTTGTTTTCTTAAGCAATTTATATAAAACAAGCATCCTGGATACTTCTTTAACTCAGGATTTTATTTGTGAGTTTTTAAGCCATATTATTGCAGAGATTTCAATCCATATACTGGCTGTATAATAATATTCCATTTTATGAATATATGACAATATCCTTATCAGTTCTACTGCTGGTAGGTATTTGGGCAGTTTTTTAAGTCTATTGTGAATAATGCTATGTTGAATATTTTACTCAATGAATTTGGTGAACATTTGTGTGCATTTTTCTTGTTGCAATTGCTGGGTCATAGAAAATGCATGTGTTTGGTTTTGGTTAAGATTGCCTCAGTTTTCCAGAATGCTTATGCCACTTCACACTGCCATCGGGAATGTTGGAAGATTCTCTTTACTTCATATTCTGGATGACAATTGGCATTTTCTATCTGGTCATTTGTAGTTATATCTCATTGTGGTTTAAGTTACATTCACTTGCCTAATAAAATTGAGTTTTTTTACTATTTCATTGTTTTTGAAATAGTGTCTTTTTGTGAAATACCAATTCAAGTCTTTTGCCATTTTAAAATTTGCTTTGTCTACTTTTTTCTTAGAAATGTAGAAATCTTTATATTTTCTTAGTATGAAGCTGTCAGGTGCCATTGTAAATGGTATAGTTCTATTTATTTATTTTGGTGGCTGGTGTATAAAAATACAGATAATATTTGAACACTGATCTCATATCCAGCGACATACTATACTTATCAATTCCAATAGTTGGTCTATAGATTCTTTTTTGATTTTCTAGGTAAACAAACACAACTTCTGAGAATAGTAACATTTTATTTCTCCCTTATAAGCCTTATTCCTTTCATTTCTAATAATTTCACTGGCTTGTGCCTCCAGTAAAACACTAAACAGAAATATTGAGAGGAAGCATGCTTGTCTCATTCTAGGGAAGAGGAGGGATTTAGTATTTCACCATCAGTGTGATACTTATTATAAATTTTAATATAAATTTTAATGGATATTATTATCAATATTAAGAACATTCTCTTTCATTTTTGCTTTGCTAAGATATATTATCAAGTATGGATGTTAATTTTTATTAAATGCTTTTTATACATCTATTGTGATGACCACATGCAATTTCTCTTTTGCTTTAATGTAGTAAATTACATTGTTTTTAATAGTAAGTCATTTGAATTCCTGAAAAGCATTAATTAGTTGGAATATATTGGACTTTATGTATCATTGGGTTCTTTCATTAAAGTATACACCTTGTTAAAAACTTTGGAGTGGTGGTGGGGGGAATGGAGACAACTGTACGTGAACAATTAAAGTTTTTTAAAAAAACTTTGCATCTGTGTTAATAAATTATTCTGCACCTTTTTCATCTTGCAAAACTAAAAATCTGCAGATTAAACAACTCCCATTTTCCCCTTCCCCCCAGTTCCTGGTAACCACCATTCTTTTTGAATCTATGCATTTGGAATCATCTAGTAAAAAAAAAAAGAAATTAGTCTGTAATCTTCCTCTGTTGTAATGTTCTAATTAGGTTTTGGAATCAAGTTTTGTTATTCTCATAAGGACAGTTATAAAGTATTTCTAATTTGCTATTCACTAGAACAGTTTAAAGAGTTATTTCTTACTTAAATTCCTGGAATAATCAACTGGTGAAGCCAAGTACTTTTGAATTTTTTTAATTGACAAAAAATTTTAAATACAAATTCAATTTCTTTAATATGTATAGGATTATCTAGATTTTGTGTTTTATTTATCATCTTTGCAAATTATTTTTTAGTGAAGATTTCATCTATTGCTTGAGAATTGGCAACTTTATTAATGTTCATGGTATACTCTTCTCTTATTTCCTTTAAAAGTCTGGAGAATCTATGTGTAATGTTTACTTTTTATGTAAATATTGATAATTTGTGATTTTTTTCTTTTTTATAGATCAGTTCTGCTAATGTTTTCATAAATTTTATTAGTTTTTTTACATAAAACAATGTTTGGCTTTGTTTATTTTCTTTATTTTATCTATACCATAAATTTATATAATTATATTTATTCTTTCTTTCTATTTCCTAAGATTTGGTTTATTATTTTTGAGCATCTTTTTTATTTTCATAGTCAAATTTTGTTTATTTTTAAATTTTTATTTATTTTTTTATTGCTGTTCAATTACAGTTGTCCCAATTTTTCCTCATTGATGTTGAAAATACTGCTTTTCAACTTCTTTCTTTAATACACATATTTAAGACCAAATGTCCTGAAAACATTGCTTTAGCCACATTCTATAAATGTGATATGTGGTCTATTTACCATAATTTATTTAAAAATTCCTTTTAAGTTATATATTGACTTTTTAAAAAAATTTTATTAAATCTATTGAGGTGACATTGGTTATGTAGGTTTCCAGCATACATTTCTATGATATATGGTGTGTATATTACATCGTGTGCCCATCATCAAAGTCAAACCATCATCCATTGCCATATATATGGCTCCCTTTGCCCCCACCACCCTCCCACACTCTTCCCTCTGGTAACCACCCTATTGTTGTCTGCATCTATGAGTTTCAGTTTTATATTCCACATATGAGTGATATCATATAGTTCTTAGCCTTTTCTGACTTATTTTGCTTAGCACAATATTCTCAAAGTCCATTCACCTTTGCAAGATAGCATTATTTCATCTTTTCTTATGGCTGAATAGTATTCCATTATATATATGTACCACAGCTTCTTTATCCAGTCCTTTATTGAAGAAAACTTTGGTTGTCTCCATGTCTTGGCTAGCATGTTAGGCTGGCATGGTTTCATGAATATTGGTAGAAGACACAATATTCCTGACTCAAAGATACAATTTTTCTCATAGCCATAACAGTAACCCAAGGCTCAGAATTTACTGTGCTATTACCCTGAATCCCAACTCCCACAGAATATTGAATTCCCCAGGACACTATTGGATTTTAGCCTTGCTGAATCACCAGTGCACCAGGCCTGGGCACTGAGAGCACCAGGCCTGGGCACTGAGAGCACCTCTGTGAATCAAGGGCCCCATTGAGTCAGCAGCTTTACTGCAGGAGGTAAAGGGAAAGATAACATTTCTCCAAAAGGGATATCTGCATTTACTTAGTTTGAGATTCACTGACCTTCTTAAAAATGTTGGTTAGGAATTTTAATCAGTTCTGAAAAATTCCATGGATGATAGACTTCTTATACTTCTCCTCACTCAATTTTCTGTTATCTCTTTGTTTCTAGTCCTGCCTTGCATGGTCTCTCTTGTCTGCAATTCCTGAGCTTTTGGGGATGTTATTCTATATCAGTTGGCTTACTTCTCATTAGTACTACCCTGTGAGTTATTTGATGTTCACTTTTCTTAATTCTTCAAAATCTGTTTCTCCCTGCTTTCTACATTCCCAAAATTGCTTGATACCTCTACATTCTCTTCTCTTTTCTGTCTTGCCTATTTTATGTTCCTATTTTTAACTTTTTTTAACTTTTTTATTATTATATTACAATTGTCCCAATTTTTCCCCCTTCATCCTCCACTGCCCAGCCCAAACCTGCTCCCACAGGCAATCCCCACACTGTTGTCATGCCCATGGGTCATTTGTACATGTTCTTTGACTAGTCCCTTCCCCTTCTTTTGAGGTATTTTTATGAAGGAATCAGATATAAATAACATTTATTTTATCAGGTATAACCCAGCTTCTCCATTCTATTAATTTCAATATTCCTGTTTGGTTTTGCTACATCTCTTATAATCATCAGTTAACTAAATATATTATAAGCCTAGAGTGAGTGTCTCTATAATTTAGGAGAGTTTAGAACCTTCCAGTGGGCCCTCCACCCTCCCCATGGTGACGTCTCCATGAGGTCCTCAGTAACATGGTGGAGGGACACTGTCTCCACTATCTAAGAGTGCAGCAACCTTCCTAACCTGCCTGGACAGCACAGCAACACAGGGTACCTGTGTGCAGGACTTTGGAGGTGAGTTGCAAATGCTCTGAGGCTGTCATGGCCTGAGCAGAGCACCTCCCCCCACAGTGTGTAGTGCCACGTGCAGCCAATGACCTTGGCATTCCCTGCAACAACTGAAGTTCCAGGAACAGTATTTTCCCTTTGGAGGTTTTCTTATAAAGGAGAAATAGAGGGTGAAGTTGATTTTTAATTTGAAATAGACAAACATTTTATTGTGTGTTGTACAAATAAATTGAATATAATTGTCAGTTTAAAAAATTTAGGTGAATTTAAGCCGTTCACATCACTTATTATTCACACTTATTGTCACTGATATTTCATAGTGATGATATTTCTCAAATTTTAGGTGACTTTATATTTTGTATTTAAGTTTGCATTTGAGGCTTTTTGACTCTGGTAGACTTGAATGGCCAGCCTATGGCAGGGTGGGAACTACTTGCAGTGTTGTGGTCCACACAGTTTTAAGGTGAGGGTTTAGACAGGATGTGCAACTAGAACACTGCCTTGTCTCACTTTCCCAAACTGCCATAATAAACATCCTGCTCAGAGTAAAATACCCAGATCCTCCTGCTTGGCCCTGCACTTAAAAGATGATGTGCAGGGATTCCTATTTCTCGTTTCTGGAATTGAGTTTCTCAACTTGATTACCCTGATTATGCCTCTGGATGCCCTCTGTTCATGGATTCTCCCATTGAGGTTATGTGCAAATTAGTTGTAACCTCCTGTGTCAGTTCAGTGCAATAGTCTGGAATGTGTTCAGTTGTGCAGGCCCTACTCTGAAGCACTTACAACCATTATAGATTTCTATTTCTCCCATGCTCTGAACCACTAAGAGTAGTCATCAGTTTTGAGCAATATATATACATATACATATATATATATAAAAATAGGATTTGTTACAGAAGGTGAGACTACTAATGCTTGCTGTACTCAGTCTGCCCTCTTAACCCTAGATCCTTTAAGCATTGCCATATTTAGATACTTGATGGTTCAATTAATTCATTAATGCACATTAACTCCTCTGCTAAATTCTACATTTCATACTGACCAATACGGTTTGAGCTCTCTGTTCCAAAAGCTGTTAAGTATTCAATTAAAATTCTCTAATACAGTATGAATATTATATAACATTATAAATCTCCTGAGTTTTTTATGATAACATGGTTATCCTTCTCTTTAAGAAAATATAGCCTATTATTAATACTTAGATTATATCAGACTGCTGGCTGAAATCTATTATCACCTGTAGTTTCTTGTTCTTTTTCAATCTAGAGAATCTTAAAATTCTTATTTATTCCTGATGAAAGAGCATTTGAGAATGCCTTGGGAGGTTGTTCTTATTTGCCCTTTACTGTGAGGTGTTTTGGAGGATAATCTGATAATCCAGTTCTCTACTAATAAATGTAGGTTCTTTATTATAGTCAAATCTTCATAAATGGGTTCAACCCTTCCATTTCTGAAACTTGTCTATTTTCTAAAATAAATCAATTCACTTTCCTTAGTTTTTATTTTTAAAAATATACACATAGAGATTCTTTTCACTTCTCTTCTTCCCCAATCCTTGGCCTCTAGAGGCATTTGAAAAGCTAGCAGCAGCAGACAGTGTGGGCAAAGACTAGAAGCATGTGCGGCTCATGTCTGCCATTGATTGGAGTGGGGACGGAGTGTGGCGGATGCAGCATGTATATTAAGTTTAGTCAGGTAGACATGTGCCCTGAGTTGTAGAAGACCCATCTGTATTTAGTTTATATTTAACCAAAAAAGATGAAGAATTTTCTAATAGAACAACTATTTAAAAGTGAAGGTTGATAAGAGGCACTATTAGGATTGACTGTTGGGTAGATATGGGGAAAAAAGCAAAAGAGGTGTGAGAAGGCAGAGAGATAGAATGAAATACAAAAAGAAAACTATTTCTCTTCAAAACCTGACAGCTCCAGAACAACAATGCTGTTACATTACACATTAAAGCGATTTTAATCAAGAGCTTAAATTTGGGGATACAAGCTATATACAAGTTATATCTGTATATAGCTACATAAACATAAATATTCTACATACGTAATCACGTTAAACCCAAATGTGTCTGTACCAACAATGATAGAAAAATATGCTTCTTCATACGGCCAGAGCAGTGTTGGGCATTGGGAAAGAAAACAAGAGAAAAATGGCATTGGTGGCACCAAGAAATAGGCAGCAGAGCCATTCCTGCTTCACTTTCCCATTAAGGCCTCTACGCATCACAGGCTGTCAGCCTTGTCCTCACCGTGCAGCCTCCCTAGGACCCAAGCTTGTCCCTCTATGTTGCCTTTACGGTCAACGTTTTCACTTGATATATGGATAGCAACATGTTTTCTGTGTATATGCTATCATAGATCTATTCAATAGATCAAAAATATACATGTTTATCTTAATAACGGTCTAGACTAATCCCACCCTTTCTGGCCCTGGGCTGATGGAGCACATTGGGGCCTCTTTTAGAAAATGTTAGATAAGGTTAAATTTCCTTGAGTCAACTAATTCCAGTCAACAATCTTGAAGAAGAGGCAGGAATAGAGATAGGTTGACAAATAAGCAAATTTGAGACACAATTGTCAGGCCTCATGCTTTCATAACAAAGCTACTAAGTTGCATTTGCCTTAATTTCAGTGATTTCCTTACTTTTAACTTTCTAGTTGTATAAAGCAAACAAATTGAAAGAAAAAGGAAAGGTGTATGTTTTTCTCTTCCCATCACATTCCTTCCCAGACACACGTATACAAAAAGGGTATAATTCCGGTAGCAATTTAGCCCTCAAATAGAAATATACATTTATACCTCACTGAAATGTTACAATAAAATACTTTTATTTTTAATTGCATTAACAACATGGAATCAGGACTAGATGCAAATATATTTGGGACAATCCAGCATCAGTTCAAGTAGGAAAATGCCTACTTACTTTACTTCCAGTGTTGCAACTTCTAATTCATTTGAACTCATTCTGGCCCATTAACAAAGTGTCTATCTTTTCTGAAACAGTTTTTGCCCCTGCCTAGTCACAATAAGTTTTTAGGAAACAACCAGGGTTCCCAAGAATATCTAGACCTTAAACCCATAATGTGTCCTTATCAGATACATTTTAGGTATCTTATTTCCAAATGATTTTAAATATTTTGTTTTTATATTAATGGTATTCCAAAACTATGCATATATTTGGAGCTACTTAAACATGACAGAATAATGGTATATGATTTCAGTGTCTCTGTTAGCATTATTGTCATCATCTTGCTTGTGCAAAGGAAGGCCACAGGATGTCATGGTGTTATATACCACTAATATTGAGAACTGCCCTGCCTGGTTTCAGAAGATGTAATCTGCCATGGCTAAGGCTGAGTGAGAGACCTTGGGACTGTAAGCTACCAAGGAGACAAAGCTTATCTTCCTGGCAGGGGCACCGCCTCTGCCCCCTTTACTTCACCCTGCTTGGCCCCAAGCAGATGACCAGTTAGCCAATGACAGATAAGATTCCTCAAGGGAAGGATGACCTAAGAAAGGCATGGTAATGAAGGGGCCCTCAGGGAAGGATTTGGGGGACTATAGGAAAAAGGGGTGATAGACCCTTGCCCCTTGGCTTTGACATAGCCTGAGTCCTCATTCTGTCTGCAAGAAGTCTCCTAATCTCTTGGCTGCCTTATTTCCCCTGCCTGACTTAAGCCTGAAACAATGACAGAGGGCAGTGCAGCTCTGTGTTGGAAAGGGTGGGTTCCCTGGGGATGATCAGGCCTGAGAAAGAATGCATAAAATCCTGTGAAACCTGGTTTGCTAAGAATGCTCTCAGTTTTCTGATAAGGGTTCAAGCATGAAATGAGTTTGTTTCCCAAAGTTTTATAGCCCTTTAGCTAACTGACCCTGACTTAGAATAAGCCCTTTTAGTTCTTTGTATGTTATCTATTGTTTGATCATTACTGCCTGACAATGATTGATGAGCTTTACCTGTATTCCTGTGCAAACTGAACCCAATAAAAGTCCATTGAGGAAAAGACTCCTAGCCCTTCTCCTTTGAGAGATCCACCACCTTTTCTCCTCAAGATGATTATGTCTTGCTAGATTTATTTTCATCCATGGAGTATGGGGGGCTCTGTGAGCAGACCCCTCCACACACTAAAAGTTTTTCGGTGACTTGAGAAATATAAAATTAAACTTTATGCTTTCAAACCTAACATAACTGATGGATGTTCAGTAGTAAAACTTTACGCACTACTTTAATATTTTTATGTTGGATCATATTGATTTTATAGTTTTGTTGGTATTTATTTTATAAAATATGGAAGACATAAATACTAGCTATATTTTCAATTCTTATTTGTATGTATCAAAGTTTCATCTGACAGCAAGTATTTTCAATAAATCATGAGGTTATATCAAATTTAATTTTATTAAAAAAAGTTACATATTATACAAGCCATGTAACTGCTCTGTATGGTTTCACCCCACATAAAGAATAAGATTGTCTTGAGAACAGATATTGGTGCAAATATATTGTGAATAGACATGAATGGAGAAGATTGAGAAGAGGGAGCAAGAAGCATTATTTTCCGTCCTCTAGAATCTAAACCTAATATGATAAAATTTGTGCAGTATCCATGGGTATAAATTGATGTTGTATAGACTTTTATATGATTCTTATAAAAGATTTTCAGAAAACTACACACAAAGTAAAAATTAACTGAAATGCATCTTTTGGTACCAAATCAGATGTAATTTTACAGTCTTGTAAAATAAACTTTGCAACATATGTTTTCTGAATTCTGAAATATTTCCTTCATACCTTTAGTCACATGTGAAGACCCAGGTGACAAAATAGAACTAAGATGACTTTGAGTAATTATGAATAACACTTTATTTTGGACTAAATGTTAACCTACAAATACAAATGAACACAATTCTCAGAAGCCTTTATATTGGGGTGGGAAAATAGAAGCATACAATAAGATTTTTAATGTTTTAAACCAGAAATTGATTTATTTTTGGTTTTTAGTTAAAGAAAATGACTCATTTTTGAAATATACTTGGAGAAAGTTTTCTAAATTATATGAAATAGTAATCTAGATAAGTTTCTAAAATAAATGAAGAATAAAATATAAATGTATCTAAATTTTTGTTGAGAACTGCCCTGCCTGATTTCAGAAGCTATAATCCTCCATGGCTAAGGCTGAGTAAAGGATCTTGGGACCATAAGCCACTTAGGAGACAAAGCTTATCTTCCTTGTAGGGGCCCCTTTCTCTTCACCATACTTGGCCCCGGGCAGATGACTGGTTAGCCAGTGACTGATAAGATTCCTCAAAAGAGGGACAACCTAAGACAGGCACAGTCACGAAGGGGACCTCAGGGAAGGACTCGGGAGTACAGAAAAGGGGGTGATGGACCCTCACCCCTCAACTTTGACATAGCCTGAGTCCTCTTTCTGTCTGCAAGAAGTCTCCTAATCTCTTGGTTGCCTTACTTCTGCCTGACTTAAGCCTGAAACAATGCCTTAAACCTGAAACAATGCTGGAGGTGGGTGCCTGCCTGTGCTGGAAAAGGGTGGGTTCCCTAGGGCAATCAGGCCTAAGAAAGAATGCATGAAATCCTATGAAACCTACTTTGCTAATACCCTCAATTTAAATGATAAGGATCCAAGCAGGAAGTGAGATTGTACCCCAAAGTTTTATGGCCCTTTAGGTATCTGACCCTGACTGAGAATAAGCCCTCAGAGTTCTTTGAATGTTATCTATTGTTTAATCATCTGCCTGACAATGATTGATGAGCTTTACACATACACCCTGTATTTCCGTGCAAATTGAATCCAATAAAAGCCTGTCAAGGCAAGGGTAGAGGCATTCTCCTCTTGAGAGAGAAGCCATGCTGTCCCTTTTCCTCCACAGGACTCAGTAGTCTTTGTGAATTTGTCTCATCTCATCCATAATGCCATGGGCCCCAGGAGCCAGGAGCCATGCCAAATTTTATTATAGGTTAGATTTTTAAATTTTTATAAAATTTATTTGGGAGACATTGGTTAATAAAATTATATAGGTTTCAAGTGTATAATTCTATAATATGAGGTCAGTTCAGCCAGTATCCAGCCATATAATATGAAAAAGAGAGACACTTATTGAAGAAGATATGATACAAGAAACATTGTACATACGACAATGATGACTCAGTTCCCTTCAAAGTAGGTAATTTGGGACTTCACATAGTTCTCCCAGTGTCTTCACTGTTCAAAACACTCTGCAAAATCTTCTGTTGGAATTGCCATCAGCTGCCCTGTTGTATTTTCCTGAATCTCATCAATAGTCTGAAATCTTTACCACTTCAAAGGTGATTTTAGTTTTTTTGGGAAAAGCCAGAAGTTGTAGTACACCAAATCTGGGCTGTAGGAGGGCTGAGTTACCTGGGTGATGTGATGTTTCACCAAAAAACTCCTAATGAGACATGATGCATGAGTGAGCACATTGTGATGAATCTGCCAATCACCAGCTGGCCAAAGCTGAGACTGTTTTCATCATATTGCATCTCTCAACTAATGGAGAACATTGAGGTAGTAGTCCTTATTAATGCTTGGCCTGGAGAGGCCTACTCATGATGGACAACACCTTACCAATCAAAAAACACAGTTAATATGGCCTTGATTTTGCTGCAACTTTGCTGTGGCTTCTCCAGGCATGGAGAATCAGATGACTTCCATTGGGACAACTGAGCCTTTGTGTGTGGATCACAGCCATAGACATACAATTTATCTCCATTTATGACCTTGAGGATATCTGTTCATTGATAGAGGTTTGAATCAAGTCATTAGCAACTGCAGCATGATGTTCCCTCTGCTCTCGTAGCAGAAGCAGTGGCACGAATTTTGCCATAACACATTTAGTGCCAAGATCCTGCTTCAAAATCTCATGCACAGTAGTTTTTGTAATCCCAGGTCAGCTTCCAGTTCTTGGACTGTCAATCACCAAACTTTGCTGATTGCAGCCCATACACATTTAACATTGTCAGTTGTACTGCTTGTTGTAGGTCTTCCAGAATGTGGCTCACTTTCAATGGATTCTTGACCATCTTTGATACATTTGTTCCAAACTTTAACTTGTGCTGTCATTGCATTGTCCCCAAAAGCCTGCATCATCTGAATAATTTCTTCAGAGGAATATTTAAGCCTGACACAGAATTTGATGCAGATTCATTGCTGCACTTGTTCAGTCATTTTGAATGCAATGGCTGCACAGTGCACATGTTCACTCAATCACATCTACTGCCCCCACTGACTAGTACAGTGAAGTCGTCATTATTCAAACATGTGCATTCCAGTTCACTCTCCTGGCTGCCAGGTTACATCAGTGTTGCACAAACCATTCTTGTTATATTAACAATGGCAACAATGGCTGCAATTTTCCAGACAGACCGTGTATGTCATCCATATATTGAATTGTGTGTTCACCATCCAAGGTCAAGTCTCCTTCTATCACCATATATTTGACTCTCTATACTCTTTATCTACTTCTCCCCAAACCTCTTCACCTCTGGTAACCACCATACTGTTGTCTGTGTCTCTGATGCGATTGGTAATCACATGGTACTTAATACAACATTGCTTAGATTTTAATGGATAATAAGTATTTTAAAATTACGTAACAGAAAACAGTACAATTACAGTAAAGAGAGTGTGTAATTCTTAGTCATTGGAAAGTAATTTGATATACTGAATTTTTCTTTCTGAAATAAAATTTCATTTATAATCTACAGTTAGTATAAATGCTTCAAAAAATCTGCTGAGTTTTTTGTTCATTCATTGAAAGCTGACTTTACCTGAACCAAATATCTTGGAGCTCAGACCTCTTCCATTTATTATTCTAAAAATTATTACACATAGACAATGATAAGGTTTCAGGGATAATTATTAACTTTTCTGGAATGGCTCTTTATTATCAAATGATGGACACATTAAATTACTTGGAAAGCAAATTATTTTTAAAAGGAATAAGCTTTAATTCACATTTCCACAAAGTAAGAAATTACTTCTTCTGAATAGAAACAAGTCACTCAAGGATATAGTTGGATAGAAAATGATTTAAGGTATAAATTTATAATAGCTGGCAGATCTAAATTATTTTTAAGTTGGTGAAAATCACTGATGCCGTGTAACTCAGTAGCAGTTATTGGTGATAGATAAAGGAGAGGCATTTCAGATTAGGAAAGGAAACAAATGGTAGAATTAGGGAAAGGAAAAGGGAAGAAACAAGGGGGAAAAGCTTCCTAGTGAGTTTTTGATCTTTGGCTTCATTGTAACTGGCCTTGTTCAGAGTTAGAAGAAAACATTTGTGGTTATCTATGAGTAAAGAATTGATCACATTTCTTGATTAAAAAAAAGTAATTTTTCAGAAGAGTTCAGGCAGTTAGAATGAAGCTTACACCCCCAATCACAATGAAGTGGGGTGCTCTAATGAATACTCCTTTGTAAATCACCATGGCGAGAAAAAGGAGAAAGTAGACCACCATTGCCTGCTCACCTCAGATGTGCACACATAGTATCATTACTTTGGCTATACAATGTAAAAGACATTTTACTTAATGTAACCTTTGCAGAGACTTGGAGTTCACCAAAACCTTTCAGTAAAGTAAATACTTATATTTGAGGAAATCAAGAGCAATGCGTAACAAAATACTAATTTTAATCTCATTCCTATAGAAAAAAAGAAAAAGCAATTTCCTCACAAATATCATGATACACTCATCTGGGTTCTTGAACCATATGTTTTCAAAAGAGGCCAAAGAAGAGCACCCATTTTTAGTTAAAACACAAAATGAAATTGCATCAAAGTATTAGAAAATAAGAGTTCCTCCATTATTTGCATGTCTTTATGAGTGAGTTATGAATACAAGTTTCTCTTTTTTGCAAGACAGAAATTGTATGAAGCACTTCAGATAAATAAAATGTGTTACCTTCTTTATATATAAAGTGCCAAAAATTTTCCTGAACCTTTAAATTAAATCAGGTGTGCATTTGAAGCACTTACACAGAAACTGCCACAAAACAGAAATTAAATAAATCTCTGTTATAATACCCTAAATTTATTTTCCTTTTTAGTTTTACAAATTGATATAAATGTATGGGTTTGAAAATTATCTTCACATCTCTCAAAAATACCTATATTGCTTATATAAAATTCTCAATTTTTAATATTTAACATTATTTAATAACTTTCCCTCTTCCATTATAGGCAAATATGAATTTTGCCTTATTTCATTTTTTAAACAGAAAACAATGCCACATAAAAAGGTGTCAATCCAGCCATAGGTATATAGTTTCCTGCTGTGTCCAGACATAATATAGGTAGGTAATTAATTCTAGCAGATTTTGATTGATATGTTGTTTTGTTGCTATTTATTAGACATAATTGAAAACTTTATTAAATACTTAAATTATAATTTTAATTTGCTCATAAATGCTGTTATTTTATTAAGCAAATGTTTAGTTGAACAACAATTGTCTGCTAAGGTCCAGAGATACAAATGTTAAAGTTCAGTTCTGTGATGTTTAGAATCTTTAAAGCAAAGACATATCCTATACAAACATAATGAGATGACCCTGTGGTGGGAACATAAGTAGAACACTAAGAAAACTGAAGAGAAATGTTCTGTTCCTGCCAGCATTCCATAGGGATAGATTTACAAAGATGAAGCCATATGAATTAGATACTTAAGGATGAAGATAGGCCCACCAGATAGAAACATCAGGGGCATCTTTCAAGGCAATGGAATGAAAAATCTAATTAGAAGCAGAAGAGTGAAGAAACATAATATACTTGGAGAAAGGTAATTTGTTGGTTTCATAGGTGGAAGATGTAGTTGGGAGGTACAGGGATCAGGTTATAAATTTTTCTTTTGAGTGCTCAGTTTGAATTTTATTGGAAGAAGAAGAAAAAAGAGTCAGATGTGGTCAGTTTTTGTTGTTGTTGATTTTATTTTGGTTTACATTTGCAAATATATATGTTGTATAGTAACTGGATGGGGGAAGGGGATGGAGGCCAGCACACCAGTTAGGAACTATTCGTAATTCTGGAGCGAATGTGTGAGGATCTGAATCAAGGCAAAATTTGCAATTGTAGTGATGCATCAATAAGAGAAAAACAAGAAGTGAGATCTGAGATTCAATTCTGGTGTACAGTCAATAAGGCTTGGTAATGAATTCAATGTGGTTCATAAGACAGAAGGAGAAATAAAAGAACCTTTGAAATTTGCAGTTAGGATAACTAAGTAAATGGCAAGGCCATTCATTGAGATTAATCTAGAGGAGGTTGGGCAAAATGCCAGTTATGTTTGGAATATGATAATTATCAAAAGAGGAATAAATGCATAGCTGGAAAACAATATAAGTTCAGAAGACTATTGAAAGAGATACTTTATTTTCCTTTTATTAACTATTGAGCATTTGTAATTGGCACCAAAGTCAATGGTTTTATCTGAAGCCATTAAATGAAACATTTTGGATTTCATTCTCCATAATCTATGATTCTATCTTCCCTGAATGCTACCTGTTAAAGAACATAAGTCTTATTTAGTTTCCTTTCCTTCAGGACCTGGCAGAATATTTGGCAGAAGTAGATGCTCCATAAATATTTCACTGAATTAGTATATAACTTGACAACATTTTTCCTCTCCATGAGAAGAGCCATTTTATTAACAAGTGATGGTGACAATGAGAGGTACCCTGGGAAACTAGTCACTGTCAACTAAATATATGAACTTTAAAGGGGTACACAATCAGATGAGAGTTTGCTATCGCTGCAATATTGCAGATAGGTCACAGTGAACAGAATAGGCCTCAAGTTCCCAAATTTGGCCACTATTGTAATTCTACATGAATTGCTTGAAAGTACATACTCCTGGGTTTTAGGCTACAAAGAATAGATTCTTGGGGAACTTGCAGTTTATAATTCCTATGTATCTACCCCAGTAATGGTACAGAATTTGAGTTAGTTTGCTTGACTTGGCAATGTGTCCTGATTTTCTGGTCAATTATATTTGGCTAATAGTGGGTAAAATATAGTTCAACAGTGTTCTTTTCTGAAGAATTTTTCAATTTTAAATGCATTAATTTATTTGTAAATCTCCAAGACATGGATAGAGCACACTGCATTTATCAAGTTTCTTTGATCATCTTCTTTTGCAGATTACCTATTAGGACTAGAGTTTGGGGAAATTTTTTAAATTTTTGATATTTAGACTGGGATTTCATTATTGAGCCTGATAGCTAATTATCAGTCAAGTTATGCTGGTGCTAAGTCAAAGGAGTAACTGACACAGGGTTCTCTAAAATTTCTGAATTTTAGAATTGGAAGTCAAAATGAACCCCAGTGTCAGGGATGTTGCTTCCCACCTCAACTCCCTCAATTAAAGAGACTTTCCAAGGGTGGGAAGCAAGGTGTATCCTGAGAAATGGGTGTTTGACTGCATAGCTAATTGCCTTAAATCTCAGTTTTTATTCCAAAGCAGTACATACAGAAAGAATCAAAAGAATAATGTTTTACATTACAAGAAAGCACAGAAGAACATGGGTAATTTTGATGAAAATGTTTTTGGACCAGGATATAATGATTATAGAAATGAATTTGCTACAAGTGATCTGCCATGCGTGAAGACGCTGCTTCTCATCCAGAACTGGCAGAGTATTTCACACGGAGTGTAGGCAAGCGTTCACAGTCTGAAGTAGCGTTATAGGGAATAGAAACTTTTTTTTTCTATTTTTTTGTTTGTTTGTTTTTGTTTTGGCCTTACACTGTTTTTACTGAAACAATGAAAATGCCCCAAACAAATTGTTTATTTTCACATCTTAAGGTATTAGATTATGCCTAAATTTTCTTTATTACATCCTACTGGGTGTAGCTTACTTACTAAATGTCAACTATGAAATTGACACCTGAATATATATGACATGAAAACTAGAATGATTTGTTCATATGAAAATGCTTTTCCAGTTTCAGTAAAAATAAGCTGTAATCAGTCAATCTGAAACTCTAATATTTTGGATATTACTCATAAATGATAATATCTCATTTTTATATTCATGAATATTAATGACTTAAAAGTTGACTGTTTAGATTTATTTAGTCACTAACATTTTAAAGCCCTTGGAGGTTGCAGTTACCTTAAGTCAAGAAAAATTGATAGATTACTCAATCAATGTTGCTCATTTCTTGTGCAAAGATACATATTGTCATAAGTCATTTCATAATAAAACCAATTTTTAATATTTTATATAAATGTCCAAATAAGCACAGATATTATTTTAAACTGAATGAAGAATTCTGTTAAATGGATCTAAATATTTTCTTTGTGGTTGCTGTAGGTTTGGCTATCAATGGATTTTATGTAACTGATAAATAGTAGTAGCCTAAAGTTCTCATGTAATAAACCACATTATCTTTCCCAAACCTGGTAAAAATATATAATATTAAATTTGTTATGAATTGTCACTGAAGATATGAAGACATTTATACAATAGCCAAGACCATAGATATGTACTTGTTTATATCATATTATGCTATTATGTAAATCTTGTTCATCTCTAATGCTTAAAATGTTTGGAGAGAAAAATATATTTAAGCATGAATAAAATAAAATATACAGACTCACTTTTTGCAGCCATACTCACTTATGGCTTAAGCTAAATGTTGTCTTTTCTGGAATTTTTCTAACAAATTTGTTCTAATATGAGAATCTGAATGTAAAATTGATATATAGAAATAAGATCTTATGGCTGTGATTATTTTTCATATCACTCTATATTATAAAGTTCTAAAATGAAAACCTTAGAACTTATACAAGAAAAATTAGTTGTCAGAAATGGCCACATAAAAAATGCTAGTAACTTCGGTTTATGTTGGTTTCTCTAGAGGTAAAACTTATTTCATTATAAAAATGCATTAGAAGACTATAATGTCATCAGAGTTAGGTAAAAGTAACATTTTTGTATAGTTTAATGGAGCTATATTATTTTTCACATATAAATTATTTTAGTATTTTTTAAATTATATTTTATTGTTTATGCTATTACAGTTGTGCCAATTTTTCCTCCTTTGTCCTCCTCCACCCAGCACCCCCCATTCCCTCAGACAATCTCCACATCATTGTTCATGTCCATGGGTTATGCGTAGGTTCTTTGGCTACTCCTGTTCCTACACTGTACTTTAATTCCCTATGTCTATTCTGTAGCTACCTATTTGTAATTCTTAATCACCTTAATTACTTTGTCCTCCATTCTCCCATCTCTCCCTCCCATCTGGCAAGTATCAAAGTGCTCTCTGTATCCATAACTTTGTCTCTATTCTTCTTGTTTGCTTAGTTTATTTTTTAGATTCAATTGTTGATAGATATGTATTATTGCTATTTTATTGATCATAGTTTTGATCTTCTTTTCTTTAAATAGTCTCTTTAATATTTCATATAATAATGGTTTGGGGGTGATGAACTCCTTTAGTTTTTTTCTCATTTGGGAAGCTCTTTATCTGCCCTTCATTTCTAAATGATATCTTTGCTGGGTAGCATGGTCTTGCCTGTAAGTCCCTGCTTTTCATGACTTTGAATAGTTCTTGCCAATCCCTTTTAGCCTGCAAAGTTTTTTTGAGAAATCAGCTGACAGTATTATGGGAACTCCCTTGTAGATAACTAATTGCTTTTTTCTTGCTGCTTTTAAGATTTTTCTCTTTAACTTTTGGCATTTTAATTATGATGTGTCTTGGAGTGGGCCTCTTTGCATCCATCTTGTTTGGGACTCTCTGTGTTTCCTGGAATTGCATGTCTGTTTCCTTCACCGAATTGGGGAATTTTTCCTTCATTATATTTTCAAATAGATTTCCAATTTCTTACTCTTTCTCTTTTTCTCCCAGCACCCTTATGATGTGAATGTTGGGATGCTGGAAGTTGTCCCAGAGGCTGCTCAATTTTTTTTTTTTTTTTTAGATTCTTTCTTCTTGTTGTTCTGATTGGTTGTTTTTTTGCTTACTTTTGTTCCAAATCGTTGATTTGATTCTCAGCTTCATCCACTGTACTCTTGTTTCCTTGTACATTTTTCTTTATTACAATTAGTGTATTCTTAGTTTCTGGCTGGATATTTTGTGTGCTGGTAAGGTCCTCACTAAATTCCTTGAGCATCTTTATAACCAGTGCCTTGAATTCTGAATCTAATGGATTGCTTACCTCCATTTCATTTAGCTCTTTTTGTGGAGTTCTGATCTGTTCTTTCATTTGGGTGATATTTCTTTGTCTCTTCATTTTGGCAGCCTCCACTGTATTTGTTTCTATGTATTAGGTAGAGCCGCTATGACTCCCTGTCTTGGTAGTATAGTCTAATATAGTAGGTATCCTATAAGGTCCAGTGATACAGCCTCCCCTATCACCCAAGCTGGGTACTTGTGGTGCACCCTCTGTGTGAATTGGGTACACCCTCTTCTTGTAGTTGAGCCTCAGTTGCTTTTGACAGATCAGTGGGAAGGATTTATACACGCTAGTCAGCTGCAAAGACTGGCTGTGACCATTGATCACCAAGTTCTGCCCTCTGTGGAGGATCAGCTGTGCAAAATGGTGGTGCTCTGACATGGTCTGTAGCTTCCCACTGGGTGTTCAGGCTCTGGCATTACCCAGGTAGTGCAGGCATAGGTCAGACCCCACCTGCGTCTCATCCAGAGCCAACCTGCCTGAGTTATAAATCAATCTGAGATGGCTGCCACTTGTGCTGGGCTTGGAGATTCCCAGGTGAAGCCAAGCTGTGAATCTAGGTTGGCTGTTGCTAGTGCTGGGACTGACACCACTTAACAAAATGTATGGGGATAGGAGACTCACTGAAGCTGGCTGTTGCTTGTTTGATAGGATTTAGGAAGTTATGAAACATAAGTCAATACCAGTCATTGATATAGAAAAGTCACAGTTAACAGTTTGAATGGGTCCATAATTTGGGTGGGACATAATCTCAGGGGATCTCCAGGGTGAGGCAAACAGTGTTATCCAGGTTGATGGAGTCTTAGATATGGCATCCACCAGCTGGCTCTATGAGTCTTTGAGGAAGGGTTCAGAAAAGGGACAATGGCTTCTGCCTACCTTTCTGTCTGGGAGAAAGCTGTCCCACAGCTCCTGCCTTGATGCCAAACATTTCAGTCCCTCCCTTTATACAATTGGTGCTTTTTAAGCTGCTACCCTGGTGCTGGAGCTCAGAGAAAGTGAGTCTGAGTAAATCTGTGTGTGGGTTCTTTAGAAGGAACTGTCTGGGACTCCAGAAGTTTCTCTCTTCCACCAACTCAATTAGTGCTGGTTTTTGTAGCCAGGAATTATGAAGACTTATCTTCCTGGAACTGGAACCCTTGTGTGGGGTTGAGACTTCTTGCTCTTGAGATATCCCTCCTGAATTTTTACCTACCACATGTGGATATGGGACCAGGCCATTCCACATCTCCACCCCTCCTACCAGTCTGGATGGATGTGGTTTCTTTAATTCTGTAATTGTGACTTCCATTTAACTCAATTTATGATGGTTCTGAGTGATGGTTGTTCTACACTTTAGTTGCAATTTTGATGTGGTTGTGTGAGGAGGTGAGCTGTATTTACCTATGTCACCATCTTGACTGGAAGTCATCCATCCTTTTCTTGTAAGGAAAATATTATAACTTATTTTAAATGTATATTTCCAGTCATCACCTACTTTAGACATATTTTTTAAAAAAGTGTTCAAAACCAAAATTGATGAAGTTTAAGCATTATTTTAGATATTTTAAAAGACAAATTGATTATAATGGACACATTAAATTATTTTATTCACTGCTGCTTAGCTATAGCAAAGTTCAAATTTCCACATAGCAAATACTAAGCTTCCTTCTTTTCTTTCCTCCTATCCTTATTTCACCTCTCAGTTACTTAAAATGTAAACAAATATAAATATTAATTAAATGAAAAGAGCTCTAACATATTTCTTTCACATAGCAGCTTCTCACTAAATATTTAAAGTGGATGAATAAAAAAACTAATAAATCTCAATAAAGTGTTTTTTATTATTAGTGGTATTGCTGGTTTTTAAGTATAAGTAATCATAAGGTTATTCTAGAGTTGTAGCAAAATTGTACTATAATATGTAATTATACTTCTTAATCCAGGAAGAGTGTAAAACAAAAATATTGAAAGTTGAGGGAAAGAGTTAACTATAATATTGAGTGGCATTTTGCAAAACCAGCTAAGAGTTTATTTAAAGAATACTTGCACAGATTGGACAAGGAATAATAAAAAAGCTAATTGGTTAATCTATGTTGGGCTATGGAATCTTAGTTCTTAAATGCCTTATGGAACTGTATGTGTCTTCCATCCTGCTTTCTTATCATTTTGTATACTTATTAGAAGGAAAAGTTATATTTCTCTGGCCTTGCCCTCACCTGTTCCATTAGAATTCTAATGTGATGTGCTACGTCTAAATCATGTCCTATTCCAACTTACCCTGAAAATGTCCTCCATCCCTGCTGAGGGCCAGTAAAGCTGTTGCATTGCCAAGACATGCTAAGGACACCTACTATGGCACCTACTGTGGTCTATCAACTTTTTTCTTAAGACTATAGGTGACTGATAATGAAGATACATATTTCTGTGACAAACATAAGGATGTTAAATATCTTTAGTTGATGAAGGTATTCCTGTTGCTACAGATTTACAACAATGTCCACTCAAGTCTCTTATATCTGACCTCAAGTTTTCTGTAATTTGTATTAAAAGCAGCAGGTCTGATCACTGTAATATAATGCTTTTTGTCATTGTTCCATGTGGGTTTTGGTAAAAAAATAATAATTTTCAGGGTCCTTGTCTGTTCCTTAAACTCCCTTGCTTTTTCACTGTGGCGTGAATCCCTACAAGCTTGATCAGAGAGCAACATGGAACAGGCATTATGCTGTATTGAGGACTGCTCACTTCTTGGACCCAAAATGGTTGCCCTGGTTCCATCTTTCTCCAGGACATGCAATCATTCAGGTATAAACAGAGCCCTGGCTAACCTATGCACCTGGCTGTCCAGACATCCCAGTAGGTCTTGAGAGCTAAAGTGGACTCTATTCTCATTCCTGAGTATCTAGTATCTATAAAATACTCTCCAAAACCCAAATCAAATTAAAAAATCTTTTATTGTCATTAGTCCCTTTGGTTTTCAGATATTATCATACAACTCTAACTATAAAAGTATCATTCACTAAAAATGAGAGTATATTTTTAAGTAATGGCTAAGAAGCAATGTAGTTAAAATTTTGATATTTCTTACTTTCATTCATAATTAATCATACTATATCTCCCTTCTTTAACCAAAACTTTTATGACTAAAAACAAATATGGGCCAATATCTTTAGCAGGAAAGACTAATTAAAAATACCTAATTAGGTTTTGGTGAGCAATTATCAGTACAATCTTTTGAGTTGAAACTTTTCTATTTTTAATCTAGCCATTCATCTTCCCAGTGTTAAAAACCCAGCTGTTAAATGTATATATGAGTTTCATTTTGACATAGGTGATGGATTCTGATAATTCCACCTATTTTAATGCCAGATATATACTGTTATGTTTTCTCTTTAGTGTGCATCTTACATTTGTCTGCAAAACCTTCCCATACTTGATCCTCTTGCAAATCCTGAAATACCTTGCCATGTTGGCAAGAATCTAGTTGCAATTCACTGAATCCCTAACTAATAATGGTTTACACCATAAGGATATTTACTGTTTATTAGAATATCTTAAGGTTAAGAACTCCACTTTGGCTTTGTGCCTCAACCAAGAACCCCAGCTCTTTCTAGTTTTTCACATCCTTAGCATACTGTCCTCCATCCTGAAATTCATTGTCCTGCATTGAAATGTTACATGTTTTAGTTTCTAACATCAAAACAATAAACAATCACATTCAAAAGCAGGAAGGACAAGCATGATCAAGAGAATATTCTCCATTCATCTCACACTCCTTTTTATTATCAGGGAGAAAAACCTTTACCCTAAGTCTTCAGGTGACTTTCTCTTGTAGCTTATTGACCAGACCTTGATATTTTGCCCACCCTAAAACCAATCACTTGCATAGAAATGCTATGATTGGCTCATATTAATCGTGATTCACCCAAAAAAAGACTAAGCACCACTGGCCAGAAGAAAGAATGGCCATGGTTAAATAACCAATGATGTCTCCCAATGAAGTTCCTCTCTGTAGCTTTCCTCCTGCTGCTGCAGTAGTCTTCTCCATGCTCCCCAACCCTCAGCTTTCTTCTACTCACACTCTATGTTCTAGTTCTACTAAATTTTCAGTTTCTAGAATGTTCCATGTGCTCCTGGTATCTATGCCCTGCTGTGTTACTTATGTCTACAATAGTCTTTCTCTCTGCCAAGCTAATATCTATTAATCTTTAAGGTCACAGCAATGACACTGTTTGCTCTGTCACAACATTGTCCGCCCCCAAATCAAGTGAAGTGACTCTCCTTGTAACTGGTAATCTCCCACTTACAGATCCTGCTAGGCTACATTGTCTATGTAAATATTTTGATGTAACCAATAAGTCCCCCTTTCTCCCTCCCTCTGAGCCTGTGATAACCTTCATGGTTTGGCAGTAGGGAGTTTGTGTCAGAAAATGGATGTTACAGCAGAGAATAATGATTTGAAGTACAAGAGCTGAGGCCCAAGTTAACTCAGAAGGCAGAGTTGGAGTGAGTTGGGTAGTTCCAGACTCCAACCCAGAAATGATTGCCTGGATTGGCATGGGAGGGGCTTGCTTTCAGGGGAAGCCAGAGAGGGTGTGCGCTGACATGTGTGCCTGCAAAGGGAGGTCCTGCATTCTCTCACATGGATACAAGAGAGACATTGCCTGGTAGACCTTGGTTAGGCGACAAGGCCATTGTTTTTCCATATGTGGGTGTGCGAGTAGTAATGGCTTTCTGATGTACCTAAGTCAGAGGGACCTGGATGCTTTCACACAGTGAGAGGACTTGAGTGATTTCTGAGTGTCGGAGATAGTTACAGAATAAATGAAGAGGCTCAGATGGCTCCACTAAGTGGCCTTTTGTTCCCAGTGACCTGGGAGCAACAAGATGGTGCTGTGTACCTGAGGGGGGTAGCAGCAGGACAGAGAGCCTGAGGACTCTTTGTGGTTGGAACAAGGTCCTCAGAGTGACAGGTGAGTATAGATGAACATATGCTTGGCATCTCAAGCAACCTGCTGTGCAGGAGAATGGCCTAGGCCAGAGCCACCAGGCAATCCGTGGGCACCACATGGACTCCTGAGAGCACGGACACAGCTCGGGGAAAAGCAAGGAAAACAGTAAAGGGTTACTACTAAATTGATTAAGTGTCTACTAACTCATATAATGGGGACTTAAAAGATAAATTATTAGGAAAAAATTTCTTGCTTATTGAAATTTCTTCCTACAGTATTTTCAGTATTTGAGCATTTGCCTGAGACATGGGGTCCCTGGGGATAGGCCTTGTCTCTTGCAGTTTCTGTAAAGCTCGAGTGTGGCATAGCACACAGCGGCCAAATGCTTGCTAAGTATTGTGGGAAGGAGTCAGTAATGACTAGAGGTGCAGGACAGTTTGTAGTATTTTATAAAAATCAGGGAGGACTTAGTGAGAATAAAACTATGGGTTGAAGTTTCATTTAGCTTAGAAGCAATATTCAGATTCTTACCACTAACTAATATCAAAACACTTCACAGAAAAAAAGTCACTTACACACCAAATCTGTGCATTTCTATGAAATTTATACTTTACATGTCAAAAAATATGAGAAACTTCTTCAGAAACCCATTTTAAGTGTATTATGATGGGAGTTACACACTGAGGATGATAAGCTTTTATACAGATATATATGTACATGTGTTTCATACATATATATGCAATATTGGAAATGAGACAATTATACTGCGTACATTCATTCTGTACTTAATTTTGGGCTAGAGAAATATAATTGTTTGAGTAGAAGATTAAACTCTGGCTGAAATACTATCATGTTTCCAATAAAAACTGAGCAAATCTTACAGTTTGAAGTGAGTTTACAGAAAACTAGTAAGCCAATAACAAAGAATATTCAGGAGTCCGATAAAATAATTCTGTTATAACTGTCAAGTACCAGCTCTGGGGTTACTCGTTCTTTAACTTTTACATGGGGGAAAACAAAAATTATGACTTCCTGTTCAAAATATTGAGAAATAAAAATAACCCAGCAGCATCAAACCAACTTATTTCCAATCAGAAAACATTATACTTTTATATTGTTCTTTACAAAATGAAGAAAGATAATTCAGAAATAGAGAAAGAAAAGCAAACAAATAAAAGAGAAGTAATCACACAACATATTACAACTTTTCCTACAAAGTTAGATTATTGTGGAAGAGCCAGGTGGTGAAATTATTAGTCTTTCACTGTTTCTCTGCTAGTTTCAAATTTGGTTTGAGCCTCTAGGGAAATGAGTTTGAATGTCTCATCTCATTCCTAGAAGCAAGAAATCTCGGGAAAAAACAAAGCACCAGTTCATTTCTCAGAAGGAACTGGCGCTGCATATGAAGCTGTGAAAGACCCAGGCTGTGTCGGTGGCTAGCATCTCCACTGAGGTCTGGCGGGTCCCAGGTCTGTGCCTGCGTCAGTCTTTCTGAAATAAATACATAGCTCCTCGGTTTCTATGTGGATCCATGGAAACTTTCTCCATCAGCTGTGCTGGAGTATACAGGTTTGGTGGGGTAGCTTCTCTCAAATAACTACTTTACTCAGAGAGAATTTGTGATATGTAGCAAAATGAGATAAGATTGGAGGTGGGTGAAGAAAGAAAGAATGTTGGTGAGCCACTAAACAGAGATGGTCGACCTAGTCTCTGCTGCCATTCAGGTCCTCCCCACCTGCTAAATGTGCAAGGGGACTTCAGTAGTAGGAAATCACCAATTTTTCCTACCATGTGTCTAGCCATATTCAAATTGCTTTATTTGTGTTACTTTATTTAAATTTATGCAAAGCCTCCCCCATAAAATAAGATGCCCTTCCTGCCTTACTTTTCAGCTTGGAGGAGAAGTAATTTTCTCAGGTAATGCAGAGTCAAACCAGAATAAGCCCACTCACTCCTGGGCCAGTCCCTCTCTAATGATACCATGTTATAAGCCCATGTTATTTATCTTGACTCATCAAAGAAGCATATATATATATATACACACACACACACACACACATATATACACATATGTGTATATATATTAGTTTAAAAACAACAATTTGTTATCCACTGCAATATACTGCAGTAATGCTATACAAGTGCTAACATTATTAAAAAGAATGGGATTGAGGGGTGTATATATGTGTTTATTTGGAAGCTTTTTGCCTTGGTCTACATTTTAAGCATCAGCTTAGAATTAAGAGTGCTGCTCAGCCAGAAACTCAGAAATACCAAAAAATGACTGTACTTTTAATACAATTATGAAACAAAACCAAACCACTCAGTGGTGATCTTTCTTTCTTCAATTATGGAATTGAATTGTGTCTGAACATTGGCTCCCAAAGGCCAGGCTGTTGTCAATTACTTAAACAACCAAAAGCACAGGGAAACATATTTTTGTGAAAAGAACAAAATATTTCACATAAATTTTGGAAGTATAAGCCGAAATTTGAAATGCATAAAATGTGAAACATTCCATCAAGCCTGTCATATTTGAACCTTGTCATAGGGTACAAAACTTTCTGTTCCAGTAAACTATTGCTCCATCTTAATAAGAAAATGGCTCTGGGTATAATAATGTTTTTCTCCCCTCTGAGCAATGAGTGTATTAGTCTGATACAAAAGAAAAATCTGTTTTATATTCCTTTTCTGGCATGGAGCTATAAAGAAGTGCTCTAGTAAAACTTAGAAAGTAAAGAACTTAGTAAAATTTTTGTGATTTGGTATGCTCAACATTTCCAAGTCATTACAGTCCATTAAACTTTTGCATATCAGCATAAGAGGGAAACATCTATGTGAGAGAAACATCAGTAGGTTGCCTCCTACATGCATCCCAACCAGGGACTAAACACATAACCTGGGCATGTGCCCTGATCAGGAATCGAATCTGTGACCTTTCCATGTACTGGACAATGCTCCAACCAACTGAGCTACACCGGCCATGGCTAAGTCCTATAGCATATTTAAACAGCATAAGTCCACTCAGCCAGTCCTGACCTTGAGTCACATCCACAGGCTTTTGCGTCCTCTTCATGTCAAATAAGTACTGGTAAGAAGATCAAGAAAGATGTCAGAAAGATCATCATCACCTGGAAGCTTCCCATTCCCCATTAGCCCTGGTATCCTCTGAGCTAAAGTATCTCTCATGTCATCACACTGACTCTTTGGTGGTGGTAGTTAAAGGCCTTCAGGGTCATCTATGGAAGGAAGTATCTATAATAATCTGTTCACAAATATAGAAATTACATAATGCTCAGGCACATGCCTTTTCATTTCCTATTATCTTTGTTAATGACTCTCATCATTATCCCAGCCTATCCAAAGCTGACTTAGAATTATAGCAGGCTGTAACAAGATGAGCCAATGGAAGCCCCATCCTGTTGGAGGATAATGAAGGCACTAATGAAACTCAGCTTTAAAAATGAGTGATGAAGCCACAAACACTGTAATTAACTCAGCTGAGCATGGAGTTTCTAGGCACCTTGAGATGACACTTTATTCTTAGGGGAGGTCTTTCTGTAATAAGAAAAAGAATTTCTGAAGAGAACAGCTTCTATTTGTTCTGTGGCTTCTCCATTCTGTCTCTTGCAGAGAAAACTCCAAAGTCAAAAAGGAAGAACTTCCTTGTGGAATTGCTTTATCTGAGCTAAAGGTGTGTACTATTGTCTGAGACTGCTGTAACAAAATACTGTAGACTGAGTGGCTTAAACACAGACATGTATTTCTCAGAGTTCTGGAAGCTGGAAAACCCAAAGTCAAGGAGCTGGCAGACTCAGTCCTTGGTGAAGGCTCTCTTCCTGGCTAGCAGAGTACTACCATCTCTCTGTGTGCTCACATGACTTCTTTTTTATGTGTGGGCAAAAAGTGAGAGGAAGAGAGAGAGAGAGATGGGGAAAGAGATGTCTTTGTCTTTTTATAGGCACTAATTTCCTCATTGGGGACCTCATCATCTCATCTAAACTTAATTATTTACCAAAGGCTCCATCTCTGAATACCATTACATTGGGGATAAAGGCTTCAACACACAAATCTTGTGGGACATGATTCAGTCCTTAACAGCTGAGGAGAGCTTTGTTCCACAGACGGACCTTCTCTGCCATAGGTGCCTCCTTTCGGATACAGCACGTCCCCCTTTCCACTGTCACATTTTGTTCCACTTAGCCAGGGACTGGGATTCTGAGTAGCTATAAAAAGCAAGAGTTTTATAGAAGATTTCTGTTAAGTTGATATTATTAGTCCTCTTTCTGAAGAGTTTAAACTAATTTTATGCCTATCACAGGGCAAAAATTACACTATTTTGTATTCCATTTCATAGACTGAGATGATGCTCATCAGGTGTTGGAGCATGGGCACTGGAAGGCCTTTGAAATGACAGTTTGATAACTTGGCAAGGATAAGTTTTGTGATGATGACAGATGGCTTCACACCCCAAGAGATGTATTATCACTTTATTTGCAAATATTAGACTCATAATTGTCAGCATGGCAGATGAATCACATTACTTGGGTTTTCATCTCATCACAACTAGTAGTAGAAAAAGCAAACATTATTGCTGACTTTTAAATCACTAGAAACATCATGCACCAAAAACATGTGCTGAGAAACTTGTCCACCAGACACAGGCTTTGTAACTCTCTGTGTAGAATACCTAACTTTTATTCAATTCCAATTCCTTATCTTTAAAACTTTGTAATATATTAGAATTGGAAAGGAACAAGGGCATCCAAGCTCAAGTCCTGGTTTTGCCCTGATACACTGACTCCCTGACTCTGATGGTACAATAACCTTCAGGAGGATATACTTGCAAGAGACAGTTGGTGGACAGCTTCCAGCAGCTGCACCTTCAGATCTACCCCAACGTTCACGCCAAGGTCACATTCACCCGAGGTGCTCCCAGTCAATGAAAAAGTACAGTGGGGGTCCTAGATTTGGGCATTTCATCCTGACGGAAGACTCCCAATTAGCAGTATGTGCTCTAGGTCTCCTCATCAGCCTGGCCATGAATGTCTTGCAGCTACTCATGCAATTTGGGACTATTCTTGCCTAATGCTTCCAGCTCTTCCTCTCTTCACAGTTGTCCTATCTGCACCCTCAACCTGAACACTCTGCCCTCTATTACTCTCTCCTTTATCTTTCATGATTTTTTTCTCTCAGAGAGCCTCTGGCACATCTAATTCTGTCTTGAAGTCTGCTTCTTGGAAGACCTGAACTGGTGCATTCCCCTAGGTACCACTGGATGAACCTTCTTGTTGACTCTGCTTTACATCACTCTGGGTTTGTATATTTGTCTCTCAGGGCTCCTTGGCACCAAGGACCTGGGGTAGTCTTATATTCTGCTTGAGCTACCATAACAAAATGCCACAGAGTGGGTAGCTTAACAACCCACTGAAAATTTATTTTCTCAGTTGCTGAGGCTGGATGTCAAGATGCCAGCAGAATCGGTGTCTGATGAGACCACTTAGCTTGCAGACAATAGCTTCTATGTCCTTACATGGTATTTTCTGTGTGCATGCATGCAGATAGAGTGAGAGAGAGCTCTGGTATCTCTTCCTCTCCTTATGCAGACACCAGTCCTATAGGTTTAAGGCCCCAACTTTATGACCTCATTTACCCTCACTTACCTCCATAAAGGCCCTATCTCTAAATATAGTCACTTTGTGGGTTAGGGCTTCAACATATGGATTTCGAGGGGACTCAATTCAGCACATCCCACCACATGGTAGGGATTTCCATATTAACTGAATTGAAATGACCTTGGGTAGGGCATTTCATCTCTCTTGGCCTCAGTAAAATGATAAGATTGAACTGGACAGTAAATCTATGAGCACTAAAAAAGGAATACCTTCCAGAATTCAAATTCTCAAAAGAGATCAGTAGTGTGGTTGCATAATTTTCTGCTTTTAAGTCAAACTGAGAAGAAAGAACTCAAATGATCAAGGATCTTGAAACTTTGGAAGTCCACCCTCTTTTTACGACAATGGAGCAGTGAACAAAGCATTTGTTTATTGAATTCTTTTCGCTATATTTCTTTGCACAATTGTTGTTGTGTAATGGGTTATTAAAAGCTAGTGTGTATGTGTTTTAAATAAAAATGGTTGCCTAGCCACTGTCATGAAACAATTTTAATCAGTTCTCAAAGACAAAGAAGTATTAAAAATTTGTGCAGGTGTCAGATTTACCTGGCTAGTAATGTCATGCTCTTGTTGAAACTGTAGGCAGCAAAGTATGTGTTCAACATGATAGTGGGTACTCTGGAAGTGGTTACTTAATAAATAAAAAATGAATGGTGAATGAAATATAGTGAGAGCTATTATATTTTAGATTAACAAACAAGTGACTCAGGACATTAGATGTAGGAGTAACTGTCACAGTGTTTAATACACACACATTGATTGCTCTTCAATTTTTATTTCATTTAGATGTCTACCTATTGTCAATTCAATTCCATGGCTTTGCCTAGATTTGTTACCTCCATGAATTCTAAAAAAAATATTGAGCAGTTAAGAACAGTTCTTTTGTGGTCCAAATGATCCCTTTAAGCATATTGCTACTCATTTGAATATACAATCATCAGAATATAAATATGAACATGGATTTCATTAATTAATGTAACATTCACAATTATATTCTTTTTGTTTCTTGCAATATAAATTCAATGTGTTCAGACATTAGAGAATTTAAGAGCTATAAACAATATCCTTAATTGAACAATGAGAAGAAAATGCTCTTTTTCTCAGATCTGATATTTTTATTATTATCTCAATTGTTTATGTTAAGACAGAAAGCAAGACTGAATAAAAGGGAATGTAATATAGTTTTCAACACAATTGAATACACAGTTCAAAGTTGGCTCCATTTTTCTTTTTCTGGAGACAATAAAAGAAGTTTATGTAAATATATATTCTTAAAGAACCCTTCTTTTCTTAAAATGGTATTGAAAAGCAGCAATGATTCACATCCAGGAAAATCCTTAGGAGGCTGTGATAGCCCCAAATAGTCTCCTTTTTCATTGGAAGCACTGTGGGAAGTTTTCTCTAGTAGGAGTAATGTCAAGAGAAAGACAGTAAATTAAACTATTTCCAATATGTTTTGGTATTGTAAACATACGTGCATTATATTCAAACATTCAGGATAACTCACTCGCTGCATAGACCAATTATATCATCTCCAATCACATGTGGAAAGAACTCAGGCTAATCTAATCAGTTCAGGGATGCTATATTTATTTCTGTGTTTCTGATGCCTTTATAATATCACAAACTGGTCCGTAAACATGCTCTCCAGTAAGGACAACTCATGTTCTTAGAAGTTCAGCAGAAGACAGTTTGGGGAACTAACAACCTTATCATGATTCTTAAATTTGGAATTTTTGAAAAAGCCACTTTATTGAAGCATAACTGACACACAAAAGGCTGTACATAATTAATGTATACAGCTTGATGAGTTGGGAGAGAAGTACACACCTGTGAAGATATCCCTACAACCTATACCACAGATATAGCTTTCAAACTTTTGTTGCTTTCATGTCTTGGCAGTTTGTGAATAATGCTACAAATAACATGGGAATACAAGTATCTTTTCAAAATCCTAATTCCTTTGTACATAATCAGAAGTATGGCTGCTGGACTCAATGGTATTCTTATTTTTAATTTCTTGAGGAACCTTCATACTGTTTTCCAGAGTGTGTGCACCAAGTTACACTCTCACCAACAGTGCACAAGGGTTCCTTTTTCTCCACATCCTCACCAGTACTTGTTATTTTTTTCCTTTTAATAAGAACCATCCTAACAGGTATGAGTTGATATTTCATTTCCCTGAAAGTGATTTTGATTTACATTTCCCTGACAAGAAAATAAAAAATTGATGAGTGAGCTAACATCAAATTAAAAAAGCTGCTGAGCAAATAAAATAATCAACAGAATAAGTCAACCTACAGAATGGAAGAAAATATTTGTAAACCATATATTTGATAAAAGGTTATTATCCAATATTTATAAGTAACTCCTACAATTCAATAGCAAAAAGTGACAAACTGATTTAAAAATAAGCAGCGTCTGAATAGACATTTCTTGAAAGATGACATATAAATGGTCAATGAATATATAGGTGCCACACATCCCTAATCATCAGTGAGGTGGACTTTTTTCAATGCTCTCCAAATAAAGAATACTTTTCCTTTTAAAGAGTGTAATATTAGTTTATTATTTAATTAAAATATAGGCTTTGTTTTTCAGGTTTTATTGAACTTTTCTGAGCATTGAGAACTTTGCTATATGATCTTTAAGGAAAATGTGGACATTATTGGGGGGAAGCAAAAATAAAAGTTCTAGGTTGTACAACTTCAGCCAACAGTGTAGATGCTTTGCACAGATCTCCTGACTCTCGGATGTCCAACCTTTTGTCGTCTCTGGGCCACACTGGAGGAGGAAGAACTGTCCTGGGTCATGCATCAAATACACAAACACTAACAAAAACTGATGAGCAAACACATGGTTTTAAGTAAACTTATGATTCTGTGTCAGGCTGCATACATAGCCATCCCAGGCCCCATGCGGCCTGCGGCTTGTAGGTTGGACATCCCTGCTAGATGCTGGGAAACCTTCTCTTTAGGGTGGGTTAGGTGTTAACATGTGGAGGAGATATTCCATTTAGAATGCATTCCATGGCCAGTATCTGTGACTCCTGATATGCTTTTCTCAGGCTACTGGATCCATTTTGTTTGAAGTTAAATCACAGTCAACCTGGTAGTAGAGTAACAGTCACATTTCAACTCTTCATCAGCTCTACTTTGTCATTACCAATCCTTTACATTGTCTTAATGTAAAGACTCTAGAAACTGAAAACCTACATGAAGATTTGGTTTTCTAGATTCCATGCTTTCATTTCCAGGCCATGACACTTTAATTAGCATAATTAAAGTACAGAGCTATTGGTTGTGCTATGAATATACTAAGAAATTCAATTTCAAATTCCGTAAATCTGGCTTTTTGTTTGCTTTATATTTAAGGGGAGAAAAATCACCACCAACCTATGTCTTAGACTTATGGTCATCTGTTTTTGTAACATATTGTTTTTGACAAAGTAATTACTTAGAACTCTTAAAGAGCTATTTAAAAGCAACCAATTTTCCAGGAAGGTTTGGGGAGTAGATGGTGAAGGTCTTTGTAATACAGCAGTTTCAGGTCAGTGAATGGAAAGAACCCATGTGACACAGTAGAGTCTGTAATGACACTGAGCATTTGCTCAAATTTATCGATTCTGGAAAGCAATGATAGTCTGAAATAAAATAGGACATTATTCATTAAACCCAGAATCTCAAGTCAATAAAGATCTGGAGTAAGAAATGAAAAGTTGTGAGGCTGAAAACATAGATTATTACTTAAAAAAATTTTAAGACATAAACCTTTACTAATAAAATGAAATGTCTTGAGCAAAAAATTGAGTAAATTTGTGTTTTTTAGGAAAGTAAAAATATTATAATATAAAACTTATAAAATGTTTCTCCCATGTTGTATTTGAAACACCTCAGTAACAAGGGGATGCCATAAAGATGTCTTCCAATAAAGACTGCTAACTTGTATGCTTCAATGCAATGTGGATAGAGTTAAAGAAAGTGTAATTATGTAATTGTAATAATATTTTTAATTAGCATAATCATCTTTACCCTTTAAAGTGACTCTTCCAAAGTTACAAGAGGCAAAGCTAGTATAAAACAAGAACACAATCTCTGATTTAGTGATGAAATTGTGATAGAGTCAACAGAAAATTCTAAAATGTTTTCACAAGTTGGAGAGATGGAGAGAGAGAAGCTAATTTAAAGAGTAGTAACTGCAGTACTGATAGCAAAATAAGTTTCCTTAAGTCCTATTTTAATCTGCTTTTCTACACATTTGTCCAAGTATTTCTCACACATTAACATTAAAAGATAAAGTCACAATAATCATAGGATAAACAAGATGGAAGGGACCTCCTCGGAAGTTATTTACTATAAGATTCCATGTGATGCTCCAGTTTCTTTTAACAAAAATATCTAATTAATTCTTTTGCAAATTAAACAACAATCATTGACTATAATGATGCAAGGAGTTAGCACATGGTCTAAGACCTGAAGATCAAAGATAAGTGAGTTTTACAAATGTCTTGGAACCCAAGAAAAGACAGACACAAGTACACATATCATATGGCGACATTCTTGCAAAAAAAAAAAAAATTTAGAAAGGAAAACCAATAGAGGAAGTGAGAGAGAGAGAAATGGGAGAAAGAAGAAATGCAATGTGGTTAAAGAAAGGGAATGCAATTGGGATTAGGGTATGATTAGGCTGAAAAGGGGCACAGGATCAGATCATACAGTGTTTTGTATGTTAGACAGAGTTGTTTACTATTTACCTGCAAAGATGTTAGTGAAGGGTTTGCAGAAAGGGAGCCACCAAATCATGTTTGAAAATAAAATCTCATTCAGTAACAGTGTGAAGAATGACTGCTAGAGGGGGACAAGATGGAGATGTGGACAATTCAGTCACAACCCTTTCAATAACCCAGGGGTGACAGAATGAGGGCCTGTGGTAGCACATTCAAGTTTGTGGTGCAAACAAAAGCACGTTGTGGGGTGCAGGGAAAGCCGTACTTAGAGGGAAATGTATAACATTGAATTCACAGGTTAGATAAGAAAAAATATCTAAAACCAATCTAAGTTTTTGCCTAAGAAACCAGAAAAATAAGAGAAAAATTAAACCTAAAGTAGGCAGAGGAAAATAAATAATGCTTATATCAAAAATCAATGAAACTAAAGACACAAAACAGAGAAAAATCAAGGAAACAAAAAATTGAAAAGATCATTAAATTAATAAACCCGTAAAGAAAATAGGGAACATCACCACAGACTGCATGAAAGTTAAAGGGATAATAGAGAAATATTATGAACAATTCTATACCAACAACTCTGACCACCTAGATTAAAGAGACCAATTCCTTAAAAGACAGAGTCAGCCATATTTGCACAAGAAGAAGTATATAATCTGAATAAGCCAATATATTATAAAACTGAATGAATAATTACTAACCTTCAAAACAGAAAATACTAGGCCCAGGTGGGTTCACTGGTGACTTCTACCAAACATTTAAGGAAGCAATTAGACCAATTCTCTACAATTTCTTTCAGAGGCTAGAAGCAGAGAAAATACTTCCTGACTCATTCTTTGAGTCCAGCATTACCCTCAATACCAAAATCAGATAAAGACCTTACAAGAAAATAAAACTACAGACCAATATCTTTTATGAATATGAATGCAAAAAATCCTCAAGTCATTATCAAATCACCCCAAAAGAAGAATAAAAAGAATTAAACAACTCAACTAAATGGGATTTATCCCAGGGATGCTAGACTGGTTTAATATCCAACTAATGTAATCCATCACATCTACAGACTGAAAAAAAGAAGGAAAAAAGGACAGGTTTTAGAGAGATTTAGAGGCAAAATCGACAAACCTGATACCAATATAATATAGAGAATGAAATTAAAGATAATACTGATTTGGGATGAACAATTTCATGACAATTTGAAATGAAAATTATTAAAAAATAGAAAATGTATGGGGAGGGAATGTTCAGAATGGTTGATAAGCTTACAATGAGTTTATTTTAAACTTCTGCTTTAGAATTATGTACTAGAATTCCCCTACCTCTTGAATTCAAGCTTCATAAGACATTTTGAAAAAAAACCTAAATAAGTCAAAGATACCTCCAGCTCTTAAATGATCATCATTTCTCTCTATTTTCTTTATGGGAAGTGAAAATAAACTGTAGGTTTTAGCAAAAATGTTTGCAACCCCACATATTTATAGTCTCAATTTCTTAACTTTTTGTGATTTTTTAAAAAATCTGATTTTTTGTCACTGCCTTCTGTATGTAGCTTATTTGAAAATATTTTAAAATTGTGTAAAAAATGTTCTCTAAAGTTTTTATTGTGACAAATATAGATAGTATAAAATTTATGACTTTAACCATATTAAGTGTATAAGGCAGCAGTATTAATTACACTAACAAAGTTTGTATAACCATTTCCACTATTTCCAGAACTTTTTCCTCATCCTAAACAAAGTCTTCAAGTCAACATTCATGTATTTATATACTGTAAAACTGTATACATGCTCTCAATGATCTCCACCTTCCAGTATTCATGACTTTGCAGAGTTTCCCTTAGCCCCGAGCATGGGTTGGACGTGGGGATGAACTCCTAATGAATATGGCAAAATTGTTGTATGGTTGATTTTAGGTTAGGGTATAAAAAGACTGTGATTCCCAGTATCAAGCACTCTTTCTTACTTTCTCATGCATTCATTCTGAGGGAAGCTTGCTGCCATGATGTGAACAGTCCTATTTAAATTAAAAAAAGCCCATGTGGCATGACAGGAACTAAGACCCTTGGTCTGACAGACCATGAGGACCTGAAACCTGCCAAAATTCACATGAGGGAGTTTGGGAGCAGGTTTTCAGCTCGCATCAATTCCAGAGAAGACAGCAGCTCATCCCACAGCCTAAGTGCCACCTCATGGAATACCCTGAGCAGAGACACACCACTGGGCTGCAAGTGCATTTCTCACTGCAGAAACAGTGAAAGTAAATATTTGCTATTTTAAGCCACTGAATTTGGAATAATTTGTTATGGAGTAGAAGCTAAATACACTGTGTTAATTTATTATGCAATTTTATGTTGTAAAAATACACAGCAACTAAAAATATAAGAGTAAAAAACATTTAAAAATATTTCACTTTAACTTAATAATTTTTCTAAATATTATTAAGTAATATGATTGAATATGATCAATATTTTTTAAAATTTTAAACTAGCCTTCTGCAATATATGGTTCTAAATTTAGTTTAGTTTGATATTTGATTATAATGACTCTCATAAATTAAAAACATTCCAAAATAGATAAAAATGAAAGGATACTATTTTTTTTTGCAGTTAGGTAACCATCATATTTACTTTTTAATATAATAAGATTTTTTCTTTAAAGTTCTTTAATTTTTTTCATTTTTCTTGATATCAAAATCCATAAAGCTCTTTTTATGATTTTTAAAATAAGCTCTAAGCTATGAAAATATTTTCAAATTTCTTAGTGTACTGATAGACTATTTATAGTTTCCACAGACTATATTTGACAATAAAGTGACATAAAAAAGATGGAGTTATTCAAAATATTGATTTTAAGTCAATCTTTTATAGCATTTGTTTCTTTTGAAAAGCGATTATTTTCTTTTTTTTTTTAAATTGTTGTTCAAGTACAGTTTTCTGCCTTTTACTCTCATCCCAGCCAACCCCTCCAGACCTCCCCACCTCCCTCCCATTTCTACCCCCCCTTGTTTTTGTCCATGTGTCCTTTATAATTGTTCCTGCAAACCCTTCCCCTTTTCCCCTGAAATTCCCTCAATTCTTCCCTCTGGTCACTGTCAGCCAATTCTCTATTTCAGTGTCTTTGGTTATATTTTGCTTGCTTGTTTGTTTTGTTGATTGGATTCCTGTTAAAGGTGAGATCATATGGTATTTGTCTTTCACTGCCTGGCTTATTTCTCTTAGCATAATGCTTTCTAGCTCCATCTATGCTGTCCCAAAGGGTAAGAACTCTTTCTTTCTTTCTGCTGCATAGAATTCCATTGTGTAAATGTACCGTAGATTTTTGATCCATTCATTTACTGATGGGCACCTAGGTTGCTTCCAGCACTTGGCTATGGTAAATTGTGCTGCTATGAACATTGGGGTGCATAGATTCTTTTGGATTGGTGTTTCAGGGTTCTTAGGATATAATCCTAGCAGTGGATTTGCTGGGTCAAAGGTAGATACATTTTTTAGTTTTCTGAGGAAATTCCATACTGTTTTCCAAAGTGATTGTACCAGTCTGCAATCCCACCAACAGTGCACTAGGGTCCCCTTTTCTCCACAACCTCTCCAACACTTGTTTGTTGCTTTGTTTATGATGGCCATTCTGAGTGGTGTGAAGTGGTATCTCATTGTGGTTTTAATTTGCATCTCTCTGATAGGTAGCTATACTGAGTGTCTTTTCATGTGTCTCTGGATCCTCTGTGTATCCTCCTTGGAGAAGTGTCTGTTCAAGTCCTCTGCCCATTTTTTAATTGGGTTACTTGTGTTCTTAGAGTGGAGTCATGTAAGTTCTTTATATATTTTGGAGATTAAGCTCTTGTCTGAGGTATCATTGGCAAATATGTTTTCCCATATGGTTGGTTCTCTTTTTATTTTAATACTGTTTTCTTTAGCCATGCAGAAGCTGAAAAGCAATTATTTTCTCACTGTAAAAGTATATATTTTTTATTTTGAAGGGTCCAATCAAATGCGTTTTTAAAATTACATATTTATTTGCCATCTGACATCTATGTATCACCACCAACAAAATCAATAGAATTGGACTCTTGTTAATGTGTATAAAAAAAGAAAAAGAAGTGTAACAACTTTAAATTTATGATTGTTTTAACACTATTTTCCATGATAGAACTAGAGAAAAATCTTTATTTGTTTCAAAAGAAGTTAATAGCCTTCCCAAATTTACAGTAAAGTATTTGAAAGATTTTCTTGTATTTTAAACTTCAGATTTTATTAAATACACTCATCCTCCTACACCATGCTACCTTCCTTCGTTGCAATAACATCTCTGTGAGTAATACTGTGAATAATTTTACATCTGGTACTAGCTCTGTAAATTTATTCTAGAAACCTTTAAATAACACAAATGTTTGCATTTTTTTGCCTGAGCAGATCCTCTATATTTACACAATTTTCTCCTTTAAACATTGTTTCATTAATGAAAGTTTTAATGTTCAGACCTCATCTTTCCAGGACCTTTTATGTTTAGTGATTTAAAATAATTACTTTTATAGGCATTTCATTATTGGCACAGATTCTAAAAAATAATCTCATGCTTGCTAGAAACAGCTGTACTTTTTATTGAACTATATAGCACACCTTTCAGGCTACATACCTTTTCTGTATTTGTTTTTTACAAATGTTCAGGTATGTATTATACACATTGCCCAAGAGTATTTACTGACTAGAAATGTGATTAGTTTGTTGCTGTATTTCTATTTATCATCACAAATACTTTTACCATGAAAGAAAGAATTGTTTCCCCAATGGTATACACCTTTTTCCCCCTTGTCATTATTTATTTAAAAACTTCAACAGTGGCTTTCAAATATTTATCATTAAGCTTAGTGGAATTCTGTAAACTACTGGAACAAGGCTTGTGTTACTTAAATATCACTTGAAACAACATAAACATTGTTTTTATGTTCTGGATTTAAAGTTTAAATGTCTTCATATGCATAAAGGTTCCTATTATTATCAGCTAATATTAAAACTTAGAATGAAAGACTTTATAACAGTAGATATAAATCCATATTTAAAATACTTTTTGATGATTTTATAATTTGGGGGAAATTTTTATTCAATTAGAATATAAATACACACATACATGCTCAATTAGAATATTTATACCTACCCTACATATATATCACATTAGTGTACATATATTATATATATACTTTTATAAAAACAGTTGCTTTTTAAAAAAAAATTTATACAGTGGCAGAGTTTATACCAAGAATAAAGTGTCAACTCTGCAATGTTCTTGTTTTCTGATGTTGGCATTATTAGTATTTCTCTCTTGGCTAGAACTTGTAGCTCCACGCTCAGCAGCCATTCTGTTCTCTACTGGGCTTTCCCTTGTGCTGCAGGGTCTGGAAGACTTTCCCAGACTCCCTTGCCAACAGGGTTCTTAGAGTTGAGATTCTACCAACAAAAAGCACTTCAGAAGATCTGTAAGGGGAAAGGTGCTCCAAGTCATTCCACCTGCTCTTCCAGATAGTGGAAGGTGCTTGGGCTTCAGCAGCTGTAAGTAGTGACAGCAGCTGGTCAAATGCCATTCTCTTACCATCATCATTCTCTCAGGGCCATGGGCAGAGGTGACTGGCCTTGTTCACATTTTCCTACACTTCCTGAGCTTTGGAAGGCAACAGCACTTCCTGATTTTCTGCATCAACAACAGGATTGGTGTTGGTCCCCTTGATTTTGCTCTTTCAGCCCTTCCAATAGTATTGTATGACCTCCTTCCAAGAATTAAGTGTATTTCTGCTTGAAATGCTTAGAATGATTTTTATTTTCCTGATTTAACCTGGCATTATTTAAAGTAACTCATCTATTTAAAGATATTTTATTTCACTAAAATGACAAAACCAGACCCACAGAAACTGTAAGACTTCACAAAATGCTTATAAAAAAGATATGCTAGGATACTCCTTTTAAGATGTACCTTGTGAAGTGGGAGTTTAGTTGCTTCCTTACCTTTTAAGACAAAAATATAAATAAAAGTTTTACTATTATCTTCTTTTTAATATATTTTATTGATTATGCTATTACAGTTGTTAATTTTCTGCTCTTTATTCCCCTCTGCCCTGCAACCCTCTCCCATCTGTATCCCTCCCCCTCAGTTCATGTCCATGCGTTGTACATATAAGTTCTCTGGCTTCTCTATTTCCTATACTATTCTCGATAGTATTGTCAATTTTGTACCTACCATTTATGTTTATTCCCTGTGCCTTTTCCCCATTCCTCCTCCCCTCCTCATTGATAACCCTCCTTGTGATCTCCATTTCTGTGATTGTGTTCCTGTTCTAGTTGTTTGCTTAGTTGTTTCTATTTTTGTTTAAGTTCAGTTACTGATAGTTGTGAGTTTATTGTCATTTTACTGTTCATAGTTTTGATCTTCTTTTTCTTAGATAAGTCCCTTTAACATTTCATATAATAAGAGCTTGGTGATGATCAACTCCTTTAACTTGACCTTACCTGGGAAGCACTTTATCTGCCCTTCCATTCTAAATGATAGCTTTGCTGGATAGAGTAATCTTGGATGTAGGTCCTTGCCTTTCATGACTTTGAATACTTCTTTCCAGCCCCTTCTTGCCTGTAAGGTTTCTTTTGAGAAATCATCTGATAGTCTTATGGGATATCCTTTGTAGGTAACTGTCTTTTTTTCTCTTGCTGCTTTTCAGATTCTCTCCTTATCTTTAATCTTGGCTAACATAATTATGATGTGCCTTGGGATATGCTTCCTTGAGTGCAACTTCTTTGGGACTCTCTGAATTTCCTGGACTTCCTGGAAGTCAACTTCCTTTGCTGGATTGGGGAAGTTCTCCTTCATTACGTTTTCAAATAAGTTTTCAATTTCTCGCTCTTCCTCTTCTCCTTCTGGCACCCCTATGATTTGAATATTGGAATAGTTAAAGTTGTCTTGGAGGTTCCTGAGCCTGTCTTCATGTTTTTGATTTCTTGTTTTTTTCATTCTGTTCTAGTTGAATGTTTATTTCTTCCTTCTGCTCCAAATCATTGATTTGAGTCCCATTTTCCTTCCCTTTACTGTCAGTTTCCCTTGCTTTTCTCTTCATTTCACTTTGCATAACCTTCACTTTTTCCTTCATTTTGCAACCATAGCTAATCATATTTGTGAACATCCTGATTACCGGTGTTTTGAACTCTGCCTCTGATAGGTTGGCTCTCTCTTTATTGCTTAGTTCTATGTTTGGAGATTTTATATGTTCTTTCATCAGGGCTATATATTTTTTGTCTCAGTGCAGCTGTTATGCTGTAAGGGACAGAGCCTTAGGTATTTGCCAGGGTGGGGCAATCCACCTTACTGCGTTGCGATGCTGTATATGGGGGAGGGGTCGGAGAGGGAGAAGTGCTGCCTGCTCAGCTCTCTGCCAGCTTTACATCACTTCTTCTGCTACCCACAGGCAAATTGGGCCCTTCTGGTGTTGATTCCCTGTAGGGAGGGGGGTTGTGTATGTTCTAGGACCCTGTGGCTCTCTCCAATGAACTCTCCCGTGAGGCTGGGAGTTTCTCCTGCCACCTCAACCCCCACAGGTCTTTTCAGTCAGAGGTTTTGAGGCTTTATTTCCCCATACTGGAACCCTGGGTTGCATGGCCTGTCTTGCTCCCCAGTTGTTCCTCCTGGTTTATCTGCATGCAAATGTGGGACTACCTGGTCCACCAGCTGCAGCCTTGCCATGCATCCTCTCCATCCTGGCTACCCATTTCCACCCCTCCTACCAGTCTAGAATGAATGTTTTTTCTTTAACTCCTTAGTTGTAGGACTTCTATACAGTTTGATTTTCTGGCAATACTGGATACTTTTTGTCTTTAAATTTGTTGTCTTTTGGGTTGTGCAAAGAGGCAAAGAATATCTACCTCCACCTCCACCACAGTCAGCAGTCTTACTATTATCTTCTTATATCTAGGAGATTTTTTGTATGATATAGAATCAATACATTTCACTTTAAAAAGCAACAGCTTCAGCTAATTAGGGAAATAATTAAAACTTTCTAGACTTTCTGATTGTTATGATTCAACTGAAATAGTTGGAAATTATTATTTAGTAATTCTTTAGTCAAAATAATAATAATAAGAAACAGTAAGGCTTCCTTCTGGTCTTCCCTTTGAATTTCCTTGTTAAAAAAATTTAAATCTCTTTCTTCTCAAGCAATTCATGTCAAAATTTCCCCTCCCTTATCTAAAGCATCATTCAAGACTCTTATATCCTGTTATTAAAAAGTTTTGATGAATAAACAAATTTTTTTAGTTCTGATTTTTAAAATCATGTCACATAACTCTCCTTAATTCATTCAGTGAACTAATATTTACAGACTATTTTCAGTGTTCAAGGTTCTGTACTATAGTTAAATGAGTGTTATGAACTGACTAGTGTTCCCTACAAATCATATATTGAAGCTTGTATCTATAATGCAGTGATATTTAGAGATGGGACCTTTGGGAGATAATTAAGTTTAGATGAAGTTAAGGCAGTGGTGTCCTCATGATGGGATTAGTGATTCTATAAGAAGAGACACCAGAGCTCTCATGCTCTCTCTCTATATATTTATTTTTAACCCTCTCTATCTACCTATCTCTCTGTCTATGCACAAAACATAGGTCATGTGATCACACAGTAAGATGGTGGCCATCTTACAAGACAGCTTTTACCAGACACCAACAATGCTGTCACTCTGATCATAAACTTCTAGCCTCTGGAATGCTGAGAAAATAAATCTTTGTTGTTGAATCCACCCAATCTATTGTATTTTCTAGTGGAAGCCAGGGCCAACCAAGACAATGAGAGATTCATAGACTATAAGGCATGATCCTTGGTTTCAGTGAATTTAAAATAACTAACAATACAAATAAGACAATGTAGAGTAACTAATAATACAAGATAGGATAGTCCAAAAATGTTAAAGAATTCAAAGAAACAGAGATCATTTTGTCTTAGGCCAAAGCAAAAAAGAATTGCAAGATTATAATTTTATTCATAATATATTGTGCTATCATCCTGCAGATGACAAGGAGGCATGAAGCTTAAATTTATTCCACAGTGAGGGCTTTTCCCTGTAAAATCCATACCCCTCTCATTTTTTATTTCTCTTTCTTTTACATTCTCATTTCTCTTCTGACCTTTTTGTACTCACCAACACATTTCAGCATGCCTCTGAGATGTGACTGATATTGTGATGGAAAAAAGATCCACTAAAAACAACTGTGCTTACTTTTTTATTTTAATGATGAATCTGGAAAGCTTCCCAGATGGAACATTTATTACACTAAATGTATTCTGCTGAGGAGGAAATTGACCAGAGAAGCATTGGGCAACTACATGTATTTACAGAACGCTGACCTTTCTTCTCCCCATTTCTGTGAAACATCTGTGAGTGATCTCGCCAACATTTTTGGCCTATGACTGGTTATTTGAAATCAGACATTTGAATTTCAGATATGTACATTTATATTTATATAGCCAATGAGCCATCCTCACAAGACATTTTGAAATGAAAATGCCAGTTGCCTTGTTTAGTGGAGATTGACAGAAATTTAGATTTTTATTTACTTGTTTGGGTTTTTTGTTTTACATTTGAATCATATTACTTTATGTAAAGGCCTTACATTTTGTAAGAATAATGGTAACAGTGTATTTGTTACTTATCAGTTATGCAGAAAAGGGTGTGTTCATCATACCTTTAGACATTAGCAGAGAACTAACTCTCAGGTATCTCTCCTGAGGTGGTAGATTAGTTGGATTAGAAGATAAAACCATTTCATCACCCTGTGAAAGGTCTATGGTCTGGGGAGGATGAGAGAGAAAATAATACTTGGGAGATGCATTACTATTGAAAGGAATCTTCTGACATAATACAGGATAAAATGTTATTTTCCACTAAAAGGTTTATACATGGAATTTTCAGACATTGGAGCCTCTTGAGTTAATCAGGAAGGTAGGCAGATTGTACCTTAATCAGCCCTCTTGTATTCTTGAGACCAGGTGAAGTTTTCATAACCCTGGGATACAGACTGTTGTTGTTGAATAGAACTAATAATATGATATGATATATTGATTAGTTGACCAATCAAATTAAGCTTTAAGTAGCCAAAGGAAGGAAAGCATGGCTGCCATGAGCCTCCTGTAACTACCAACTGTGAAGTTTGATGGTTGTGTGATTATTACTGAGGCAATACAACTGAGGATTGCTGCCTTGGTATCAGATGTGCCTAGAACTGACTCCTGGATGTAAGTCATGCCTACTGACTGTGTAATCTTACATAGTGACTGAAAACTTCAATTTCTTTGTCTAAAAAGTGGGAGTGATAGGGCCTGCCTCATCTACCTACTGTGAGAAAAAGTAAATTGATGTAAACAAAGTGATTATTAAAGTGTCTGAGACATGGAAGGCAATTCTTATTTAACATTTTTCTCATATATATTTTCATATTTGGGGTCTCATTAAACCCTTAAAATCATCCTTTATATTATACTTGTATAGTAATAGTATATCTAGGGTTTATTGATGGGGTTTTTAAAGTGACATAGCTTTCATTTCTTTTAAATCTCCATATCTCTCTTCCAGTAGTCCACTGAAAATTATTCACAGGTTCCTTGCAAAGCTTCCCATTTATGGAGTGAAGAGGGACTGTTGTACTTGCCTTTCTGGGATCAGACTCCCACTCAATCCTGCTGAAATCTACAGAGATTTGACTCCAAAATTAGCTGAGTGTATATGTACACATACAATGAGAGCATAGAATAAATCACAACTGGGCGAGTAGAGAGGTGAAGGCCACTTGCCTCTGTTCTCTGTGCAGGCATACTCATATGTGTGTTCATTGCAGTTACATAAAGCTGCCTAAAGAGTCAGCTGTGTCTACACTAGACACCCGGACAACAGCATGAATAGCCTATGATACTGCTTTGGCAGAGCATTTTTTTTATTCCAATTTTTTCTAAAGGTGATGCAATCTTTTGGTCAGTGATACTCATGTTAGCATGAACCTCCTTTGAACAGGGCCTTACAGTGACAGTTGGGAACTTCATGAAGTATCTCCAATAAAATACCTCATCTCCCTGAGGTGCCTGAGGTAAAGCATAACATTTAAGTTTTGTGCTGCTCCTCAGTCAAAATGTAATGATCTGGACTTACAGTACATTGAAAACTTTTGTCATTGAACAAATTCCACAGTAGGCAAAGGTATACTGTATGTCACAGGACGTTAAAATGATCATTCTATCAAAAGAAAATAATGCACTGGCTAGACCATAAATCTTAGGCACCTTCAATGACTAGTAAAAATCTGCCAAAATTCACTATCTAAATGATGCAATTCCAATCAGCTCAATTTATTGATCCCGTGGGCTGATTAAAACCCTATTACTCTATTAAGATGAACTCCTCACTTCTTGGAATTAGACTTTTGTGAAGTAAAATGCCAGACTGAAAATCTTGGATCTAGTAACTATAGATTATTAATAGAATTGATTCTTAAAAGTCTCACCTGATTCAGGAATATGAGTGTAAGTTTTCACATTTGTGTGTTTAAAATACCTTGTTATATCTCTTCTATTGTTTAAAAAGCATGCATTTCTCTTGCAATCAGTACCTTCTATATCATCCATTTTGAGAAAGGATACAATTCAGTCCAGAAACATCACATCAAACCCCTCTCACCATGCCTGTAGCCTTTGAGATCCCTCAGGTGTGTAATCAGGAGGTGTCTACTTACATACAGGGGGAAGGGAGATCCATTAATCACAGAAAAGCATTCTTCATGTAGAAAAAGAGGCTCACTCTACACTTTTCACATAAAGGCATGACATTCAAGTAGAAATGGATGGAATTTGTTTTTATGAATAGGGTCCTTGCTGACTAATTCTTTTCTGGGGAGGGTAATGGGCAAATGCTATCCAGATGCATTCCTCTGGAACTGTTCCCAGTTTGGGAAAGTGAAAACTACTGTACTTGCAGCATAATAAAGGGCAGTCAGAGAAATATGATATCTCCATAAATAGTGCAGCACTGTCCTCTCCCTTGTTTGGTGTCATGGAGCCAGAGCCGTTGCAGATGAGTTCCATGTCACACTGAGGACTGAAATTCATCCAATCACTTATTCCTTCCTTACCTCACCTAGCAGCAGAAAAGCTGGGCCAAAATGGGATCACAAACAACCTGCTTAAACCACAAAGCAAAAAGGAATGTCCCAACACCTATTTCTGTATTTTTCCAATTCAATTGGTAGGCAAAGGAAGAAAAATTGCTCCTTCTTCCTTCAGGAGGACATTCTTCTCACTCCTCACAAATTCTCCCCCAATTCTATCCCTTCTCCATGTGGTCTTTTCTTCTACTGAACTGGATATAGCCTATGTGTCTGTTCACAGTCCTCATCTTATTCTTTAGCTTCATCTTGAAATTTTTTTCACACTGAGGTTTCCAGTTGAGCCTTTATTTTTCCTCACCTTCTTATTGCCAATGGCTACACAGAGCTTTGCTTTATTTATGTATTATTAATATATGGATTTAATTACTTGAACAATGTGCAGATTGCTTTTGTACTTGCATAAACTTTGTACTTGCAGAGTCTATAGCAGTTCTAATAGTAATTTTCAGTCCCTTGTCACTGTAACATCGTTGATCACCTTTGTTTGGTGAGGCCCAAAGGAAGCACTTCTGTTTTAGGATGGAATCAAATGTCCTGGACTAGGATTCCTGCTCCCCTGCTTGCTGTATGTGTGGCTGTAGCTGTGTTATCTAACATTCTGCCTCAGTTTCTGCTTCCGAGAAATAAAAGAGTACTTGAAACTGTGTATTGAACTACCCATAGTGTACTGGGAGACCACAAGGAGATAATTTTGGTGCTTGTCCCAGTGTATTACTCTGCTCCAGCTGCCATAACAAAATGTTGTAGACTGAGGGGCTTAAACAACAGAAATTAATTTTCTCATAGTTCTGGAGGCTGGATGTCCAATGGCAGGAAGGATTGATTCCTGGTGAGACCCCTCTTCCTGGCTTGCACTTGACCTTTCTATGTGCATGCACAGAGAGTGAGCTCTTGAGCCCTGCTTGCTCTTCCTCTTCTTATAAAAACACCAGTCTTACACATTAGGGCTCCACCCTTATGAGCTCAGGTAGTCTAGTTACTTCCTTAAGGACCTCATCTCCAAAACAGATACATTCTGATCTACTAGGTATTAGGGCATCAACATATGAATTGTGAGGGGGGAGTAAATTATACATTATACAAATTAATATATCTTGATGGTTATCCAAATTGTATATCTGGCTTCATACTCTACTCCTAGCTCTAGGTCTAGATACAGCAGTCACCCCTTGACTGCAGGGAATGTGTTCTATGCATCCCAGTGAAAATTTAAAACAACAGATAGCACTCAATCTTGTATTTGTTATTTTTTTATATTATATATGATGAAGTTTAATCTATAAATCAAGCACAGTAAGATATAAATAAAATAATTACTAGGAAAATAAACAATGATAAAAATATACTGTAGTAAAAGTTATATGAATGTGGTCTTTCTGTCTCAAAATATCTTATTGTACTAAACTCTTGTGCTGATGTGAAATGAGAACTTTCTTCTTTTCATTTAAAGGAAGCACTTCACAGTTTATCTCTGACACATCTGAATAACCAGCATCACCACTCATGCATGCTGAGGCCACTATTAAGTGAAATATGTGTGACCTGAATACAAGCACTGAGATACCCTGACAGTTGACCTGATGACTGAGGTGTCTACTAAGTGACTGATGAGAAGGTGGTGTATACAGTGTGGAGACCCTGGACAAAGGAATGATTCAAGTTCCAGTCAGGACAGAGCAGGATAGTGTATTTCATGACACTACTCAGAACAATACACAATTTAAAATGTATATTGTTTATTTTTTGAAATTTCCATCTAATATTTTCAGACTGTGGTTGACCACTGGTAACTGAAACCAGGAACAGCAAAATAGTGGATAAGGTGGGACTACTGCATCCAGCTGGATATCTTCTCATAAATGTTCCTTGGACACTTCAAGTTCATCCTTCATTCCTCCCATCTGCTTTTCTACACAACCTGTTTTCGCCTGAATCCACTGATCTATTTAATTATCTAAAGAAGAACCTTTGGAAGTCCTGTGGAATTCCTAGTCTCTTGGTGCCCACAGTTGATAAGACATCAGTCATTGCCAGTTTTACCTCCAAAATGCCTATTAAATCTGTCTTACACTTTCTACCTGCCATATAGTTAAGTTACTGGAGTTGAATTTATGCTAAAAAGTAATTTTTATGAAAATAACACCCCTGTGATCTACCTATAAGAGAACAGAAACATAAAGTGATTGATAACTCAATACATATATACAAGGTCTGTCTGGAAGATGAATGGTTTGCACAACATCAATATAACCTGGCAGCCAAGGAGAGAGGACTGGAATACACATGTGTGAATAATGACAATTTCACTGTACTAGTCAGGGGGGGCAGTTGACACCATAGAGTCCATGTGTACTGTGTGGCTGTCACATTCCAAATGATGGAGCAAGTAGAGCAGCAAATCCACATTAACTTTTACTTTAAGCTTGAACATCCCTCCGCAGAAACTGTATGGATGATTTGGAAGGCTGCAGCTATGGGCAGCTGGTGATTGGCAGCTTCATCATGACAATGGGCTCACCTGTGCGTCACATCTCATGCAAGTGTTTTGGTGAAACATCAAATCACCGAGGTGCCTCAGCCTCACTACAGCTCAGATTTGGTGCCCTGTGACTTCCGGCTTGGCCCAATATAAAAATCTCCTTTGAAAGGGAAGAGATTTCAGACCATCGATGAGATTCAGGAAAATACAATGGAGCAGCTGATGGAGACTGAGAGAACTGTGTAAGGTCCCAAGGTGCCTACTTTGAAGGGGACTGAAGTGTCATTGTCCTGTGTGCAATATTCCCTGTATCTTGTATCTTTTTCAATAAATGCCCCTATTTTTCATATTGCATGGCTGAATACTTTCTGCACAGGCCTCATATACTTGGAAAATACCTATGAGACATTGATGTTAGTTGAAGAAGTGAAGGCAACAGTTGATGCAGTGCCAGAGGGTCTGAGCATACATTCAGATTATTTGTATTCTTACCTTGTATTTGCCCTTTCCACTCAATTACGGATTGCTGGTGTACATACCCACCTTAGGACATGATATGCCCAGGAATATTTATTTTACAGTATAAAGTTCACTCATTGTGCCATAGGCATGGGTTCAGTCTCTATTAAGGCCCTGTAGCAAGCTATGAGATAATTTTTCAAAGAAGAAAGGAAAGTTGTCTGCAGAAGAAGGCATGGCTTTATTCCAAATCCTTAAGTTTAACTATGATTCTTGTTAGAGCTCACTAAAGGCTCCATACAACATCCCTATTTGTTGCTCATACTTAAGTATTTCAGGGTCATAAGTTCCAAGCAGCAGAACAATTTGCACTATGGTTGGGACTTGCTATGGATATTGATCTTTCTTTGGATCTGACTCAAAACTAACAGCCTTAAAAATTACCTGGTAAATGAGGCAGAGAATTACAGTTAAAGGTGGTATATTTCCTATAAAATCTAAAGATACCTTTTTTAATAGCAGAAGTTATGAGATGGAACAGTTTTTTCCTATAGAAATAATATCCTAACATTCTCTAGTCCACACTTCCAGTGAGTCCCTCAATTTTCATAGCAGATTTCCCACTCTCTTGCACAATCATACTGGACAAAGACATGCATGGTACTTAATGTTGGCTACTTTCTTATTATCATGTCCAATCAATATATACCCATAGTATAGCAGACCAGTGTGATATTTTATGGGATCCCCAAAAGATAGGCATCTCTGGTGTCTTAATTATGGCAAAGAGTGAAATATTTGGCATAACACTAAGCAAGGTAAAGAAAGTAGATTATTCTGGCATGAGAAAACCACTTTTGGTAGTATTTTCAGAAACAATTACTATAGAACAGAAAAAAAACACACATACTACTCATGAAATGAAGGAAAGTCTTAATAGATTGATTCTACCCCTGTTCCTGTTATTGTCTTATGCTTTAATTAGGGTCAAACCAGAATAGGTAGTGCATGTTGGACCAGAGAAGGTAGTGGAAGTTCCTTGTCTCATAGATATGAGAAAAACATAAAATTAAAAATGAATTCTTTCTGACAGAGGGTGCACTGGCCCAAAGGTGCACAAATAATGTGCTAACATGTTCTTAGCACATAAAAAGGACTAACGTCATTATCAGAAAACTGAGTATGAAGCAGAAGGCAAGACAAAAAATAGCAGATCAAAACAGGCTGATGTAAAGGAAATATAAAATGTATAGCAAGTCTTTCATGTATTCTTTGTAGCTTTAATATGCCTATTAATAAGGTCTTGGACAAAGTATATACTTCAGTTTACATAGATCAGTAAACACAGATTCTTAAATACAATTTAAAATTTCAGAGGAAAATTCAAAACAGGATCTTGAAAAATAATACTTACCCTCTTTTATTCCATCTTTTGACCCTATGAAGGACTCATCTGGAGGAACAGAGGGTGTTAGCTATGGGATTTGCTTTTTAATAAACACTATACATGTTACTTAACTTTCTGTAGTGATTGTAATGAGTGCCTAGGGGTGTGTGTATGTGTGTGTGTTGGATTGCATGTGCTTATATTTATAAGCACTCATATAAACAAACATATATGTATGTGCCTGTATATATACTTACCTGTGTATTCTGTGTATTATGAATTGATGGAGTTGTATCCCATAAAGCAGTATGTACAAAATGGCTCAGATTACTTACTACTCTACCAGCTTCAAACACAAGTAGAATGTCATAAAACTACTACTATAAAAAGAGTAACATGGATTCTAGAGGTGTTGAGCTGGAGAACATCAGTTTTTCTTTGGTTTCCAGAATGTAAACTCATGACATCTATAAAGTTATTTACACATTTTTTCAAGGAAAAACATAATATTTTATTTATTTTTATACATTAACACCAACGTTAAGCCCATTTCAGTAAACACACTGGTGAAATGGGTTTATAAAAAGTTAAATTATCAGCCCTGGCTAGTGTGGCTTAACGGATTGAGTGCTGGTCTATGAACCAAAGAGCCACCAGTTAGATTCCCAGTCTAGAGCACATGCTTGGGTTGCAGGCCAGGTTCCCACATGCAAGAGGCAACTACACATTGATGTTTCTCTCCCTCTCTCTTTCCCTCTCTAAAAACAAATAAATAAAATCTTTAAAAAAGTAAAAAATAAAAACTCACATTATCAGAGGGAAGCTGGATATATAGAGAGCAGTGATTTTCAACCCATGTGCTGCAATGATTTTTAAAGCATGAAGTACCTGACTAGTTAGTCAATACACTGACCTATTTTCCCTTGGACTGTCAAATTTTAAAAAATGACAACAGCCAACACAACAATAGCCATCTGGTACAAATGAAGCAAAATTATACCTATAAATTTTGTCAGATCAGAAAAATATATATTTTTTGGTGCACCATAGAATATTAGTAATTAGTTTATATGTTAAATGAAATGAAAAAAGGATTGAAAATTGCTGATATAGAGTATAAAGAAAGACTAATACCAAGCATAGTTCTAAGAAAAGAAGCCTAAGATTCTTTGGTGGGTTTAGAATAAATAATTCTTATGCAAGACATACTGTTCGTTCTACTGCAAAAATATTCAGTCAATATTTTTTAGCCATCTTCCCACTGTCATTTCATAAACAGAGGCTTCTGGAAGTCAAATTGATTGTGTCTTCCTTTCCTCTACTGTCTACTTTCCAGGACTAGTGCTATGATGTCTTAATGTTTGGTATACCAACATCTTACATCTCCCCAAATTAGAGATTAGCTATGTATTTTCAGAAAAAGTACTAGTTGTCAAATAGGCAAAAAGAACTACAATCTTTAGTGCTGACAGCATGTTCCCACTTGGGTATAGTATGTGTCTCTGTGTTTGGAAGTACTAATATTATTGCTGGCTCAGTGCACATGTTGAATGCAGAGAGATCAACAAATCAGTTGCAGCCTTAGTTAGAACCACAAGAAAACTATTTCAAATCGTAAAAATTATATAACAAGTTATTTGGTAAGCATTAACATTTCATATACACACACATAAAACTTACCTTCAGTTTTCATTTAAGAATATCTGGCGATTGTTAAGTACAAAATGTTAATTTAATTAAAAATGACCTCTGCATGCTTGTATTAGGCAAACAATAAGATAATGGTATATCCAAGATTGGAAATCTGCATCTGTAGGAAGTATCTAGGATATTGCTCACTTTTCAGAGCCACATTTTCTCTCTAGGACTTCCAGAAGTGTGTTCATTTTTGATGCCCATTTAATCCTTGGCCTCTCAATAAAAACTGTTAATTCTGTGGAAATATTCCAAGTGTACCTATCACAGCATCATTTCAGGGGTTAGGAGTATCTGTGGTGATGGATTGCATTGTGAATATCTGGATATGAAACAAGGGCGGGGACTATAAACTTACCTCCTGTGATTCACAAAATTTCCATCAGATAGTAACAATAAATTCAAATAGACATGTTAGATAATAATGGCTCTGTAATCAACCACCAATCTCCCAAGTCATCCTATTGTTTACTGTTTAGCAAGTAAAGCAAACTTGCTGTTGGCCCATGCCAAAAAAGGCAGAATGGTATGGGGTAGAATTAGTGGTTCTACTTCCTTTTAACTGGATATGGCTATAAAAATATTTTAATATGTAATTATCAAATCAGAAATTGGTGATTTCATAATTAGGATTATTATGATGTATAAAGTAAACATAAGTACAAGATCACTGGTCCCTGACAGCATATAAATTACAACTTAGAACCTCTTTTGCAGTCTCTCTGTAAGTTCCCCCCAAGTGCTGTGACTGGCTTGCTTGGTCAACATGTCCATTCCCCACACATAACTGCACACAGGGAAGTGGAACACTCTGATTGCCCCTTTTAAGTTATATACCCACTTCCGTGGTGGAGGAATGGAGCCTTTTGATTGACAACCTTCTTCTCTCTTCCTGTCTCTCATGTAAAGGAAGTTATCACAAAGAAGGTACTAAATATCTGCTACAACTCTCCTGAGATCTAGCAAGATAGTGGCATCCTAGAACCTAAAAGGAGATACAGCCAGTGAGAAATTGCTCATAACAAGTATGGGCACATTTTAAAGAAAGCAGTACCACAGGTTTTATATTACCTGTATGATTTGTACTACCTCATTATCTGGGATGTGATAAAGGATGAGATTTCTATGCCCTAACGTGAATAAAGGCCAACATTTGGGTTTGGAAGTAGGGTAAAACAGAGTTCAGCATGAACTGTTCAAGGGCTGGTAGGAGAACTGCCTTATTTTTCTTCACTATCCCTTGAGTAAGATATCCTTTAGGGAGAGAAGTTAAATCCTGTTTTATGGATTGGGATAATTTAGCCAGCCAGCATTTATATTTTTCTGGCATTTTAGTGGATTTGGGGAGATAGGAGATTTCTTGGACCAGTCTTCAACTACAAGAATCTGCTTTGACCAGTTATGTTGTATTCTTATTGAAAAGAGAACTAATGAAGAAAATTTATACACTTTTGGAATCCTACTTGTTATACTATAAAAATCATTCCAGACCTGAAAATACAGTGTTTTTATCTTTAAAAGTGATATGTGCTCTGATATGTTGACTATTCTATATGTGTATGAATTTTGTGTTATATAATTCTAACTTATTTTCTGTAGTAAGTACAAGACATCTAAGAAGCAACGATCAGAATCCAGAGGTGCTGGGTTCTTTCGTTATCACCTACAATAAAAATATACTTTCAACATTTATGGCATGTTAATTTATTCAAGGCTAATTGTTCTAATGAGTAGAACCACAGAGGTATTTATTGTATGGGTGAGATGACAATATTATTCTCCAGCATCAGAATCATTTTTAATAGATATAGTTTCCCCCCAATTAAAAAAGTTGTTTCTAACCTAAAAGTGGTTGCCCAAAACAATTTGTTTTATCTTGTGTTCTGTATTTGTGATTTTTACTTAATTAAGTACATTCAATATGCATTAAAGATGTTAATTTTATATTTTTCTATTGTATTTGTTGGTAGATTGATGCAGATAAATATAGAATTAGCACATATATCCATAGAATTTAATTATCTTCTCTTTTTTGCTAAAATATAATATTTCCAATATACTCACATTCATGCCAATAGGCTAAGTTAACTAATAAAGAGTAAATTGGTTGTATTTTCAGAGAAAAAAATAAGTATTTCATAAACATAAAAATAAAGAAAATTTCTCAGAAATTTGCATTGCATTGGATTAGAAAAACTGTATTTAGCCATTTTTTAATGTTAAACTTTTTCTTAGAAAAACTGTTGATCTTTCTCATTTATGAACATAGTAGGTAATCAGCGAATTGAATAATATTCTAAAGCATCTAGTTTCAAAGGTAATTTAGCTCATATTTGATTTTTTTCATGAGCTTTTTTCAGTTTGTTCTCTGTATTCAGAGAAAAATGTCTTAGATATCTTTCCCTATACATCTTGGAAAATAACATTCATATTAGGTAACTGCTTAGGTAAATTTATTGTATTTAACCAATGAAATGTGGGAAAGTTAAATATAATTTAAAAGATAAAATATTTTAGTAAATTGACACTATCAATCATCACATTTAAAATAGAACAAAGTTTAAAGGAACTCTCTTGTAATGCAATAATTAAAGATACAATTAAAAATAGAGATTAATAAAACAAGCAGTCAGGTATTAAATGTCATGTTTGCTCCATATAAAGATTAAAAACAGCAGACCCAGCTAATGTACTCCTCACTGTTCCCTTTTTATTTGAATACCCAACATAGTGAGTTTATCACATATAAGTACATTTTCATACTTTATGTATTCATGAACCTATAAAATACATTTAATCCTAAACTTTCAAGATTTGTACAACTGATACTGTACCATCTTTTTAAATCTGTTTTTAAAAGGAAATTAATAAGCATGTTAGAGCAGTTGGATTTATTGACAAATTGAGCAGAAAGTATAGAGAGTTCTCATGTACTCTCTCCAATCCACCCCATCCCCAACAGTGTTCCCTTATTAACATCTTGCATTAGTATGGCACATTTGTTACCATTGATCAGCCAGTATTGATCCATTATTATCTAAAGTCCATAGATTACATTAGGACTCACTCATTCTGTTGTGTGTTTTATGGATTTTGACAAATATATAAAGACATATACCTACCATTGTGGTATCATATAGAATAGTTTCACTACCCTAAAAATCCCTGTGCTCCACCAGTTTATCCCTTTCTCTTCCTCCAAATATCTGGCAACCACTGAACTTTTTCCTGTCTTGATATTTGCCTTTTCTTGGATATCCTATAGTTGGAATCATATGTACATGGCCTTTTCAGATTTGTTTCTTTCGCTTAGCAATATGCATTGATCATCCCTACATGCTTTTTGTGGCTCGATAGTTCATTTCTTTTTTATCAATGAATAGCATTCTCTAATATAGATATACAACACTTTGTTTATCCATTCACCTTTTGAGGGACATCCTGCCTTTTACCAAGTTCTGGCAGTTATGAATAAAACTGCTATAAACATTCATGTGCAAGTTTTTGTGTGTGTACATAAGTGTTCAGCTCATTTTGGTAAATACCAAGAGTGCAGTTGCAGAGTGTATGGTGAGTATGTTTAGTTTTGTTACAGATGACCAAATCGTTTTCCAAAGTGACTGTACCATTTCTACCTCACCAGCGATGAATGAGAGTTCCTATTCCTCCACATCCTTGCCAGCATTTGATGTTAGTGATTTCAGTCATTCTCATAGATGTATATTGGTATCTCTGTTTTAATGTTCAATTGCCTGATGATATATTTTCTTGATTATCTTTTCATATGTATATTTGTCATCCATGTATCTTCTTTATTGAAGTGCCTGTTCATATCTTTTGCTCAACTTTTAATTGGGTTGTTTATGTTCTTATTCTTCAGTTTTAAGAGTTCTTTGTATATTTTGGTGACAAATTCCTTATCAGAAATGCATTTTGAAAACTCTTTCTCCCAGGCTTTGACTTGCCATATGATTCTCCTAGCAGTGTCTTTTGCTAGAATAGAAACTTTTAATTTTCACATAGTACAAGTTTAATTATTTCTGGTCATGGATCATGTTTTTGTTATTATACCTAAGAAAACTCACTGCCAAATCTAAATTCACATAGCTTTTCTCTTTTGTAATCATATAGTAGTTTTATACTTTTGACCAATATTGACTTAATTTTTTGAAAGGTATCATGTCTGTGTCTGGAAAAGGAACTCATAGACATGGATAAGGGTGTGGTGATTGCTGGGGGGAGAGGGTAAAAGGGACTAAATGGTAACGGAAAACTATACAATAAAGATTAAATTAAAAAATAGGAATGTCCAGTCATTCAGGACTATTATGTGAAAAAATAATCCATTCTCCATTAAGTTGTCAGTGTTTTTTTGTTGTTGTTGTTAAAGATTAGTTTATTATATTCATGTGGGTCTATTTCTGAATTCTTTATTCTGTTCTACTTACCTACTTATCTGTTCTTTCATCTCCTCCACACCATAGTGATGAAGTTGGGTAGTGTCAGGCTTCTGACTTTGTTCTTCAATATTGTGTTGGCTCTTCTGCATCTTTTACCCCTCCGCATACATTTTTTAATTTATTTGTTGATATCTACAAAACAACTTGCTGAAATTTCAATTGGACATATATTCAATCTACAGATCAATATGGACAGACTGACATCTTGACAATATTGAGTCTTCTTATACTTGAACATGGATTTTTCCCCATTTATTCATTTGTTTTTTCCCATCAAAAGTTTCCCACCTATAGAACTTTATTATGTTTATATCTAAATATTTTAGGTTTTGAGTGCTCATATAAATGGTACATTTTAAATTTAAAATTCCAATAATTCATTTCTAGGATAGAGGAAAACAATGAATTTTGTGTATAAACCTTGCACTTTGAAAATTTGCTATAAGTGCTTAGTATTCTCAGGAGTTTTTGGTTGATACTTCGGGATTTTCTACATAGATAATTTTATCATCTAATAACAAAAACAATTTTATTTCTTCCTTTCCAATATATGTAGCTTCTATTTCCATTATCTGTCTTATTGTATTAACCAGGACTCCCAGTATGATTTTTAATTGCAGTGGTAAGAAGAAACGTCCATGCCTTATTCTTAACCATAATGAGAAAACATCTAGTTTCTAAACATTAAGTATAATGTTAGTGATAGATTTTGGTAGATATTTTTTTATAAAATTGAAGAAGTTCTCCTTTGGTTCTATTTTGTTAAATGTGAGGGTTTTATTTTTTAAATTCATGAATGGGATTGAATTTCATCAAATGATTTTTCTGCATCAAAAAATATGATTATATGATTTTTCTTCTTTAGTCTGGTAATGTAATGGACTATAATAATTATTTTTTAAATGTTGAAACAAGCTTACACACCTGGAATAAATTCCATTGGCTTGCAGTGTATAATCATTTTTATTTATATATTTTCACTTTGATAATATCTTGGTGTTGATATTTCTTCATGAGAGATATTGATCTGTAGTTTTCCTTCCATGCAGTGTTTTTGTTGTTTTAGATATTAGGGTAATGTAGGTCACATAACATTAGGTTAGAAGTTTTCCCTCTGGTTCTGCTTATAAAAGACTTTGTAGAAAACTGTTATAATTTATTCCTTAAATATTTGGTAGAATTTACCAGTAAACTCATCTGGTCTTTCTGCCTGGTACTTTCTGTTTAGGGAGGTTGTTAATTATCAATTCAATGTTCTTAATAGAGACAGGCATATTCAGATTTTATATTTCTTCTTGTGTGAATTTTGACAGTGCATGTCTTTCAAGGTATTACTTATTAGCTATATTCTTACTATTTTTTTCTGCTTAATCTGTTGGTGTTTGACAAATGTATACTAAAATATACCAAATTATAGTGAATATGTCAATTTCTCTTTCTGTTTTTATTTTCCATATTTAGGCTAAGTTGCAAAGTGTATAAAATTCTTATTTGTATTTTTCAGTGTTTGGATATTTCTCTCTTCACTCATTATTTTTTGCCTCAATTTCTACATTTGCTGAAATTTGTATTACTAAAATGCTTTATTTTGATTATTTGTTTGATTTATCTTTTATATTCCTTTTTAAAAATTTTATTTTAAGATTTACATAATTTGAGACTAAAAATTCTTATTTGACAATCTTTGTATTTTTATAGATGCCTAAAGTTTAGATTTATTATGATTGCTATTGTATTTTGAGATATTTCTAGCATGTCTTTCTGAGTTATCTTTTCATTTTTCTATTCTTTTCTGCCCTATGTTTAATGTATTTCTTATTTTTCTGCTATGGTAATTTGGAAGCTAAAATTTGGTGTGTGTTGTCAATCATAAACCTTCATAATAAAACCTGTATTATAATATACATAACATAGATATTAAGGTAATTGCCTAATGTACACCAACCCATTCTCCTTCTCACATCTTATTAGGTTCTCTGTCATATAATTTTAACATTGTTACTTTCTAATAATACAAGAAAATTTTCCATTTAACAATTAAATAAGTTCACAATTATAGCAATTTTTTGCCTTTTAAAAATGTTACTTTAAAATATTTGTTTATTTATGGTATTAAGTCACATAACATGAAATTCATTCTTTCAATATGTACAATTCAGTGGCTTTATACTTACAAAGTTGTATAACCATCTTCACTATTTAATTACATAACATTTCATCACCCTAAAAAGTAACTTTATGTCCATTAGCTGTCTTTGTTTCTTTTTTGAAAAATATATTTTATTGATTATATTATTACAGTTGTCACAAATTTTCCCCCTTTTCCCCCTTTTCCCCCCTCCACCCATTACCCCCATTCCCTCCAGCAATCCCTCCCCTTAATTTATGTCCTTGGACATAAATATAAGTTCTTTGGTTACTCCATTCAGGGGTGTCCAACCTTTTGGCATCTCTGGGTCACACAGGAAGAAGAGTTTTCTTGGGCCACACATTAAATACATTGCAACATGTAATCACAAAAAAATCTCATACTGTTTTAAGTAAATTTATGATTTTGTGTTGGGCTGCACTCATAGTTATCCCGAGCTGCATGCAGCCCATGGGCTGCAGGTTAGATACCCCTGAGTCCTATATTGCTCTTAAAATCCCCTGTCTATTTTGTACCTACCAATTTTTGCTTCTTAGTCCCTGCACCTTTCTCCCCATTCTCCTTCTTCCCCTTCCCAACTGATAACCCTCCAAATGATCTCCATATCTACGATGCTGTTCCTTTTTTTCTCTTTTGCTTAGTTCGTTATTTGGATTCAATTATTGATAGTTGTGAATTTATTGCCATTTTACTTTTCATTGTTTTTATCTTTTTCTTATATAATTCCCTTAACATTTTATAGAATAGTGGCATGGTGATGATGAACTCCTTCAGTTTTACCTTAAGTGGGAAACATTTTATCTGCCCTTCAATTCTAAATAGTTTTGCTGGATAGAATAATCTAGGTTGTAGGTCCTTGCTTTTTATCACTTTGAATACTTCTTGCCAGTCCTTTCTTGCCTGCCAGATTTCTTTTGAGAAATCAGCTGATAGTCTCATGGGAACTCCTTTGTAGGTAACTCTCTGCTTTTCTCTTACTGCTTTTAAGGTTCTCTCTTTATCTTTAACCTTTGGTACTTTAATTGTGATGTGTCTTTGTGTATTCTTTGTGTCCAAGTTATTTGGAACTCTCTGAGCTTCCTGGACTTGTATATCTGTTTCCTTCACCAAATTGGGGATTTTTTTCATTATTTTTTCAAATAAGTTTTCAATTTCTTGCTCTTTCTCTTCTCCTTCTGGTAACCCTATGATTCAGAAATTAGTATATTTAAAGATGCCCCAGAGGTTCCTAAACTATCCTCATTTTTTAAGTTCTTTTTCTTCCTGCTGTTCTGATTGAATGCTTTTTCCTTCCTTGTGTTCCTAATCATTGATTTTATTCTCTCCTTTATCCCCTCCAACGTTGGTTCTCTGTAGATTTTTCTTTATTTCATTTAATGCAAACTTCATTTCTGCCTGGGCATTTTCTGTGCTGTTGAAATACCCAATGACTTCCTGGAGTATCTTGATAACCATTGTTTTGAACTGTGCATCTGATAGATTGCTTATCTCCATTTCATTTAGTTCATTCTCTGGAGTTTTGTTCTGTTCTTTCATTTGAGCCATAGTTCTTTGTCTCCTCATTTTGGCAGCCTCTCTGTGTTTGTTTCTGTGTATTAGGTATGGTTGCTTTAACTCCCTGTCTTAGTAGTGTGGCCTGTTGTAAGAAAGTACACCTGTTAAGTTGTATGAGGTACAAGTCTCCAAGGTAGGCCACCTTATGTCACTTCTCTGTTGCTCTGTGTGGGGGAGGGCCCAGAGAGGGGACAATGCCAGTGGAGTTTTGCCTGGGAGGACAGCTGTCTTCCTACACCTGCACTTCACTTTGTCCCTGTATGCCACTGGTGTCATTCCAGCTATTGTCCTGTTGCTGAATCCCAGAGGGGGTGGGTCTGCCTGCATCCTATGTCTGTTGTGGGCCCCATCTGGATGAATGTGGCTTCAAATCCTTTGTTGTTGGTCTTTCATACAGCTCAATTTGCTGACAATTCTGGATGATATTTGTTTTATAGACTAATTGTATTTTTGCTACAGTTGTGCATGGAGGCAAGGAATGTCTACCTACACCTCCATATTAACTAGAAGTCTGATTTTCCATTAACTGTCTTTCTTTGTTGTCTGTACCTCCAGTCCATGTTAATAACTAATTATTTTCTGTGTCTATGCATTTGAGTATTCTGGAAACTTTATATAAATTAAAACACACAATATGTCACCTTTTGTATTTGCCTTTTTTCACTTTGGATAATATTCTCAAGGTGTATACGTGTTGCAGCACGCATTGGTACTTTGTTTTTGTGGAAGAATAATGTTTTGTTGTACAGATATACACATTTCATTTATCGTATTTGTTTACATTTCTTGGGCTCTTATAAATGATGTTGCTATGGAAATTTGTGTAAAGATATGTTTTCAATTCAATGGGTATATACATGGAAATGAAATTCCTAAGTCATATAGTAACTCTATGTTTTACTATTTGAGGAACTGCCAAATTGTTTTCCAAATCCCTGCATTAATTTATATCACCACTAAGAAGTTATGAGGGTTTAAAATTCTCTACAACCACACCAATAATCACCATTGTCATCTTTGTTTATTATAGACATCCTGGTGGCTAGGAAGTAATGTCACATTTTAGTTTTGACTTGGATTTCCCTAACAATTAATGACATTGAATATCTTTTCATGTACTTATTGGCTCTTTGTATATCTTTTTTGGGGAGAACTTACTCAAATACTTGCTGATTTTAAAATTGAATTATTTTCTTTTTATTGTTGAATTGTAAGTTTTTGTATAGTCAGGATACAAGTTGCCTATCAGGTATATGATTTTAAAATATTTCATTATGTTGGTTTTCTTTCATGATAATCTCTTCTGAAACATAACTTCTAAAATTTTTACAAACTATGGTTTTTTTATATTTTTGTTGCTTCTGGTATCTATATTATGTATAAGAAAACATTGTCTAATCCAAGGTCATGAATATTTTTGTCTATGTTTTCTTCTAAGATTTTTCTCCTTTGTTTTATCTCTTACATGTAATTCTTTGATCCATTTTGAGTTAATTTTTGTATATGGTTAAGAGGTAATCATCCATTTCTTTCTTTTGCATGTGGATATCTAGTTTATCTGGGACTATTTGTTGAAAAAATTGTTCTTTCTTCATTAGTTTTCTTGGCACATTTGTAAAAAATAATTGACAATAAATGTAAGAATTTATTTCTGGATTCTCAATTTTTATCCAAGTCCATTGATTAATATACTTATCTTCATGCCAGTGCCGCTATCTTGACTGAGTACTATCTTCATTACAGTAATAATGGAGCAATGTAAGTTATCCAAAACTAATCTTTTTTCTCACATAATTATTTTGGCTACCTTGGGTTCCTTGCATTCCCATGTAAACTTTAGGTTTGGCTTGTCAATTCCTCTAACAAAACCATTGTTATTTTGGTGAGGACTGTCTTGAATCTGTAGATTAATTGGGGGGAGTATTGCCAATTTATCAGCATTAAATCTTTCAGCCCATGAACCTGTGTTGTATTTGTGTTTATTTAAATGTTCTTTAATATCTTTCAATAATGTTTTGTATTTTTCAGCATATAAAATATTGCACTTTTTTGTTAAATCTATTCTTAAGTATTTTATACTTTGGATGCAGTTGTGGATGGAATTATTTTATTAATTTCAGTTTCCCATTCTTTTCTAGTATATACAAATGCAACATTTTGTATATTGATCCTTTACTATCAATGTACTACAATGTAAATTGATAATTTCTACATTGAATACTATACATCAAACATCATAAATAGAAGTGTATTGTAAGGTGAGCCAAATCTAAATGATCATACTCAATACTACTAATTTTAGAGTAAAGGGTATGATTAGGTAAAGAAGATTATACAATGCTAAAAAGAGCATGTTATTCTTTATGAATATCATTTTTAAAAGCAGAATTATCTGTTCAAATACTCTGAAAATGTCTCTGAATCATCCAGATAGCTGTTTCTTTGCTTGTGCCAACATATTTTCCCCAAAATGAGGTGTCCGCATGTTCAGCCAATCAAATAAACTGTCTGGCTGAACATCCTAAGGTGCTTTAAAATTCGGTAAATAGTACTAATCACTTCCATTTCAGTGTTGATATTAAAGACCCTATTCATGCCAAAAAAAAGTGGAATGCAGCTGTTCTGTGCTTTCGTTTAGAATTTTATGTGCAAGTTGGCTTGCATAATGAGAAATATGCCTGTATTTTGTGTCATTTGTATTTAAAAGGTTTAGAACAGAAGTACATAAAGACATACTAGTGACATGGGAACCTAAGAAGCATACCTCTTTTGGCTCAGAGAGGGATTGGCATGGAGGAGGGTCTGTGGTGTGATAAGAAGTGGATAATGTCCATTTTTATAACAATGTTTAGTGTGTCTGAGCATACCTTGAAATTTTTACTGATGCTGTTGAATGCATTGTTCTTTGTAAAAATATCAGAAATATTCTTAAATTAACTATCTTAATAGCTGAGGTAGCTTAAATACCTGAGGTAGCAAAGAGTTTATAGATATGTACAGTGTATTTTTAACTTAAATCTCAACTTCATACCCATATTGATCCACTATAATAGTAGTAAAAATACATCTGTGTTGAGGGAGTTTTGTTAAAATATGTGCTTTCTCTTTTAAAATTATACCTTAATTGCTGTTCTACACAGACACTTCTTAATTTGTACTATCTTTTGGTTGCAGTTTACATTCATTTAAAAACTTCTGTTTAAATAACAATTGTCATATAGTTTGATATGTGTAAACACTGGTCCCTTTGCTGTTTTGAATAAAAGAGCATGATTTCTGATAAACAAAACTGTCAATAACCACGCTTTATTTCTCTGAATTTTTTAATTTAGAGTCAAGAATTATTCTTTTAAATTTCTTTTGAAAAACACAGGGCACATTTTAATTTAATTTTGCTAGAACAAAGACTCAATTACAATAAGAATGCATTAAAATTCTTTCTTAATTATTCTTGCATTTTATATACCCCTTGCTCTTTGTTGTAGCTGGGAGCAAGGGCAGTTGCTCAAGTTCACTTGACTATTACAAATTCTTCTTTGTGTGTGATGTTCAAGCTCTTTCTTCATCTTAGATGGAGGAATATCAATTCTGTGAAAGAAAGTCCTGACAAAACCTGCCAGAGATACTTTTGATGAGTTAAGGAGGATGTAGACCACAAATGCATTTCATCTTTTCTTCAATTCTCAGCACATGAGTCTCACTTGTTTCTCTTCTGGTCTACAGTCTCTCTCCATTCCCCTATGTGGCTCAGCCACCTCAATCCACAACTGTTCACAGATAAATCCCTTCCTTGCTATGCATGTAATGTAAGTATCCTAGCAAATTGCACATTGCATTTAACTTAATTGTCTTCAATCTCCTAGCCCATGGAGCCCACCCTTGACTTTAAATCCAAACAAAATGCTCAAGATTTCATTACATCCACCAAGAGAAGGCTATCATATTTCTAAACAGTTTGAAGGTGATTTATGTCCTGCCACCACTTTCTACTCTGAGATTTTACTCATTCAATCATCAAACCCATTTGCTATCTTGCTTACTAGAGGTGTTATCTTGACCCTATCCCACATTGTCCCAGGGGTGGACACACACATTTCTCTTTATTCCCAAATGCACCACTGATACAAAAGTAGCTTGATAACATCTTTTTACTGCATGTATGAAAATATCTAAAGATTATTCTAGAATAGAATAGCAAACAATTTCCAGTTGAATATTTGACATTGTATTTCCTCTACACAGCTCTAGGAACTCAAAGAACTGGAAGTCATTTGAGATTAGATTTTTCTTTACACTGCTCCAGAAAATTTTTTAGAATGAAGTGAAAGTTCAAATATGTGTGCTTTCTTTTATACCAATAGTTTAAGTAAGCAATTTTCAACTGTTGTTCCGCTAGAATTTTTAAAATATACAATACCTGACTGTTTAATCAGGGGCACTGACCTCTTTTTCCTTAAATTGTCAAATAAAAAGTGGCAATAGCTAGCACAACAGTAGCCATCCTGTATGAATGTCCTGTGTTGAATCAGAAATACAAAGGTCACAGAATAGAGTTGTGTCTTATTGGTCAGGTTGCATAATAAGGTTGTGTCTGATTGGTTAATTCTTGGTTACAGAAATCCGTACATACAAGCATAGGCACCTGATTTTTTAAAAAGTGACTTTGGAGCAAAAAGGGTACGTATTTGCTCTTGTTATTTTTTTAAATCAATCAAAATTATGCCTATTTTTGTCAGATTGGGAAAAATACAATATGTTTTTTGATGTGGCAGGGAATTTTAGTAATTACTTTCTGTGTGCCATGAGATGAAAAATGTTGAAAATTGCTGCTCTAAGTGGGTAGAGAGCAATGCAAAAAACGTCATTTTCTACCATCTATAGCAGACCTCAGCAGTTTTGATTATTTATTATCAGATCTCATATATTTTTTCAACAGACCAGCCTGGGGAAATTTTGTCTTAGGTAGTTTACACTAGATCATGACTTCCTCACATTTGTGAGAATGAGGATTTCTCTTCTACCTCAACACTTTACTGTATATTCACATAAAAGTATATTTGTTTCTACTGTTGAGCTTGGAAGAAATTTCCATATACCCTTTTGGGTTCTTTCAGCTGGTCTAATAATCACATGAACATGAGACAGATTAACAAGTGAAAATAACCAAGTTTAATTATATACATACATGAAAGAGTCAGAGATAGAAATCTGAGCTAAGGATGTTGTAAGACACCACAGGGCTTTAGAGCAGAGGAAGGTCATGTGCAAGACTATAGAAAGAGTGGATGTTCAGTAATTGAAAATTTGTCCTATATGGATAGTTTATAAAGTTTTCCTGGTAATAAGTCACTATGGGAAAGCCCCCAAATTTAAATTATTTAAGGCAGAGGCAAAAGTTTCCTTATGAGCCTGCAGGGTCTCAGTTACCTTAAGCTCAAAAAAATCTAAATGCCAAAGTAGCACCTCATGGAGAGGCATGTTCTGAGCCTCTCCAACAGCAGTGACTCATTTTGTTTTGTTTGAATCTCAGTCTTTCTCAGTCTTTAATAGTGGCAGGGACTCCTGTACACCTAGTGTTAGGGCTTAGATCTTGTTGAAAGCAGCAGTGTCCAAACTTTGTGCGTCCTCCTCAAACTTGGTGATCTCTCCCAGCAGGATGGTCCCCACCTTGTCGTCCTCCACCACACACTGAATCTGCAGTTCGTGGACACCATAGCCCACCAGCACCAGCTTGGAGCCCCTCTCCCAACCCAGGTCAGCCCGCCCCGCAGGACAGGGCACACTGAGGCCTCCAGCTGGGCCATGTCCATCTCACCATTCTAGGGCTTAACACCCAGGAGGACGGAGGACTTGGCCACCAGCACAGGCTTCTTGGTCGTCTTCTCTGCATACTGCCACACCTGTTTCTCCACTACTTGATGGCCTCCTTTTCATCCTCCTCCTCACTGCCAAACAGGTTGATGTCATCATCCTCTGTGGCGGTGGCCACCTTCTTTCTGGGGAGCTCCATCCATTTGGCGCGTGGGAGACACGTGCTGGGTCTGTGGGGCTATGGTCCAGTGGGTGGGTGTGCTCTTCTCCAGCACACTCAGTCGGGCCTCCAGCTTAGAGGGGGCCTGCTGCAGGTCCCTCACCATGCTTTGCATGCTCTGGTTCTCTACCTCCCGGCTGGTGATTGGGAAGACAACGAGCTCACTGTGGCCTCTTCTGGACCTACTGGAGACCCCAGGGCCTGAGCTTCCAGCCAAGGATTTCTGGATGTTCTCTCTGGTTCCAGCAATGTCCTGAAAGATTACGCTTGCACTGTTCTCCTGGCACCAGGAGCCAGCCACACGCCCATTCATCTGCTTGTAGAATTTCCTTTCTGCATTGTCATGTTTGAGCTTGTGGAGCCAGATCTTCTTGTGCACTAGGAAGTTTGTGGCCATTTTCCTGACACCTGTCAAGGATGCTGCAACCAAACAGTAGGGCTCAGCAGTCCAAGACTCTGGCTTTTAAAAATACATAAAACTTAAAAGATTCTGTTAATTTAATGTTATTATACCTAAAGTTGATTTTGTTAACCACATATTATCTCCATAAAAATATATGTGGATCTCTATTATTTATCAGCTACAGACAATGTAGTTCATGTTCAGAATTGATGAGGTTTTATAATAATTCGATGCTTTTCAGGGTCTTAGGTCTACAGATAGGGAAAACCCATTCTGATTCCATGTAACCATCTAGTTTCCCTTCTTTATTTGACCAAGCTATCTGCTGATAGATTTTCTATTCTGTAAACACAATCCAATGTATTGAATTGTGTAGAGGAGGTAATTTTTTTTTATTTCATGCATTTTGGATTTTCTGGTCAGGTCTCTGTCAATGAATCTGGCCAAGACAGATTAATAAGAGAAGAGATAAAAGAAGAAGGAAGAAAAGGAAGAGGGGGGGAAGAAGAAGAAGAAAGAAGAAGAAGAATAAGGAGAAAGAAGAAGAAGAAGAAGAAGAAGAAGAAGAAGAAGAAGAAGAAGAAGAAGAAGAAGAAGAAGAAAAAGGAGGAATAAACTAGAAATTTATTTGCATGTGCATCTCCATTGCAAATGGGAATACTAAAAGATGAATAACTCAAACATGTGGTTAAAACTTGGATATATATTTCTGCTTAGGCTAAAAGAAAGGAAAAGGGTTTTGGGTTTTTGGAAGAGGGAGTTGAATTATAAGAAGGTGACCAGGAAACCTATGGTAAACAGGGTTAGGTTTGTTATGAGAATTTAAGTTGGTGCTTTCTCCCCTGGTAAGAGTTCTGTTGTGGTAGAGGAGAGGGAGACATCTCTACACATGGAAATTTCCTTTATAAATGTAAATTTTCTTTACAAAAGAAGCCCCTGTGGCCTGTTTTTAGAGTCTTTCCTCTCTCAGTTTTCTTCAGCTTAAAAATAATCCATATGCCAAAGAGATGCATTTTAGGGGTGGCATATTCTGGTACCCTCCACCTCTTTATGCCTTTTCTTCCTTTATTTGTACACAAGAAACATGATCATTATAATGTTTACCTTTTGGCACAATTCCTTAACCCACAATTAAATTTTCAGAGGCTGGGATGGTACTTTCAGGTGGTGTGGGCCTTATGGTACTGCTCATTTCATGGCAATAGGGAGGACACCTGCGATTTAACTTTCAGGACTGTTTATACCAACTTCGTCTCATGCACACTGTCAGCTTCCAGGAGGGAAGTTGTCATATCCTTTCAACCTCCTCTGTATGCCACATAACAGAGCTCCAGTAGATGAGGATATTAAAGGCAGCTTTTAATAATGTAATTTTGCTAGCTGGGAGTCACTTGTTTTAAAATGTGGATACCTTATTTTTTTTTTAATTATTTTATCGTTGTTCAAGTACACTTGTCTGCATTTACCCCCACCACTCCCCCCAACACCCCATCCATCCCACCTTATTTTTAAAGTGAATTGGCTAAGTAATATAATGATCTCATCCACAAATATATGGAAAAGTTCTATAGTTTATTATATACCATAGGGATGTGTAATTTTATACCAATATGTGTAAATATACAAATTTTTCTCTAGGATGATTAAATATGTAGAGAATGAAATTTTAGATAGAAAGAGTAAAGTATTGGCATTTTGTGATATACATAAATTTTTTTCATTATGTAAGTTGCTCTTAAGCTTAATATGTGGTAGATCTGAAGCTGCAGCAATCTAGCACATAGTGTTTTTTTGCATGTGGAAGTAATATTTTGCTCTGAGTGGTTAGAAATATTTAACTGGACAAGTCTAAAAAGGTTAATTTGGTTATAAAGTTAGTATGAGTGAAGATTAGTGATTACATTACACATAGAAAGCAGTGCTCCCATTTACAGAAATACGAAAGAATTGGGCTTTCAGTCCTCACAGGAACTGGATGATGCTTTTAAGAGTACATCTCAGAAATATAAAAGTTTTATAGACATTGTCATTAAAACCTCTAGTTCAGCAATTAAAACTATTTGCTTCATAGAAATGAACTCCACTTTGTGTTTTATACTGTTCTGAAAATCTTAAAACTTTCTGAACACCAATCTTTTGATCTATAAAAATGATAGAATTTTAAGATACAGCAGAGAGAAAGTAGGGCATTTTAGAAGAACTGTAATTTTCCAAATGTCTCTTTGTGTAAAAAAGCTATAAATGTTTTAGAAAGCAAAATGTTTTAGAAACTCTTTGTGAGTGTTGCTAGGCTTCCACATGTTCTCTATGTCTTAGCTCTAAATGAAAAAAATAAAAACCAATGATATGTAATAATATTGTGAGATAGATTCAAAAGAAAATTGGTTTAGATTTATCATTTTCTAACTTTTAAAGAAAGAAAATGAAGTCTGCATAATTTTGTATGAGAATAAATGGTACAGATATATCAATTTAACTAATGTGTTTTGATCAGACTCTTCACCAAATAAGTGAGTTTTACATTGTCTCTGTTTCCTAGCAAATAATTCTCTCAAACTCACTTCTTGATAAGAGTTCATCTAAAGGTTTATGTATATATGATACTTTGGGGATATATAAATAGCTTTCCAAAACAACCAAAAGAAATCAAATATTTAGATGAGCATTTGGAAGTCATGGAATATTATGTCTTCAAAGTTAATAATCAAATTTCAACCTTAAACAGGTCTTGTAGTTCTCTGTGTGTAACTTACTAATATTACAGACCCAGAGAGCACAATTTATTATATCTCCTGACAAAGAAACACAGTCATTAATGACCAAGACCCTTTACGTGCAGTAGTAAATTTTTAAAGGTGACATAACTTGGCAAATATACAGCAGACACATTATGAACCATTTCTCCTATACAGTCATGAGAAATTGAAAAGAAAAAATCACATAAAAGATAGACCTATCTTTAATAACAGTGGCCTCATAGGTCAGTGAAGACATAAATAAATCAGAAGCATTGAAAGAGGAGAGGCAGAAACTGGGAAGAGGCAGAGAGAAGGGAGAAAGGAAGTTGATGTCTTCTCTATGGACAGTTATTGAGTCCCTACCCTGTCCCAGCCATCATGCGGGGTGCCAGCATAAGCCATAAATGAGTCATGCTTTCTGCGCTCAAGAAAAGTATAGGATAGCAGTAAACGCCAGCTTGTAAACAGGTAATTTCAAGACAATGAAAATAAATGCTATAATAAGATCACACACAGAAGACTATGGAAACACAGGGAAAAACAGCAACTTGTTATTGACATCCAGGTCAGCATGGTCACAGGAGAGGACTCTAGAAAAGACATGTGAGTTTCTTTCTATTTTTGCTTCTCTATTCTCTATATTTCTTTTTTTTTTTACTATTTCTATACCAGGGAAAGAAAAGGAACAAGAGAGATGAATTTATCCTCACAGTGAAGAGTAAGATAATACCACCAATGCATTAATAAGAAATTTCTTTCTGAAATGACTGACTTGTCCACAGAAGAGTTATTTTTATTTACTCAGTTCATCCTGAAGTAATTCTAGAAGGAAGCAAGATAGTTCTTAAAAATGAGATAAAATATTGACAAGAAGAAATATCTACACTCATTAGAAGCAAGAAATAGTGTTTCTTCCTTTTCTATGTAAGGTGGTATCTAGGCACTTTATATGTTGTCTTATTTAAACATTATAACAGAGACTTTTCCCCCAATTAGTTCAGGTTGACAGAGGACTCCTCTCACTGTCTGTTAGTAGGAAGACTCAAAAATCTTCTTCTTTTTTTTTAAAGGCTGGACAGGTGACTGAGGAGCAGAAATACAAGTTGCACGTGAGTGAGTCTAGATGCTGGATGAGGTGATGATTCCATCTCTTAGGTGAGTCAGCCATTAATCTGTTCATAGAGAATGCTCAAGTGCCATATCCTGGAGGAGTTCTGAGTTACTCCTGGTCCATGCAAGTTTCTAATTCTTAGATTAACCGTGCTTTCTCATTTTAATCTGTTTTTTTTTTTTCTTTAGAGAGAAGCTGAGTGCAATCTTTGCTGGGGGTTTGGTATTTCATTGTCCTTCCTACCCTTCTTCATCTATCCTGGGCCACTTGGAGCCAAGCACTGTGCTGAAGATACTGCCCAGGCAACGATGCATACTTCTCATTGCAAACAGAATACTGGTTTGCAATGAGGTTATTGATGAGGTTAAATCTTATCAACTTGTTTAAGGTGATGAATGTCAGAGGTTTCCATTGTAATGGCACATTTTTCCTTTGTAATAAATAGGTAATATGGAGGTTACATTGAGATAGTGTGAATACCCTTTTCCCACAATCTTTCACCCTGCAGTCTTAGCATTTGTCAGTAACCTTCTCTTAAACTATTTACACTGTATGTTGCAAATTGGTCCTCCTTTGGCCCTATTATCCTTTTTGTATTTATTATCTGAGATTCTTCAGTACAGAAAAGAATCATCCCTTTTCTCACCACTCAAATACACATCCTATGAATGTTTCTGTGAGCTCATGGATTTGTTTTTATTCAATATGCTCCAATACATCCCTATCATTATTTTGCTCCACATATTGTTCCAAATTTGGAAGGTGGAAGTTGGGACAAGCCCTCTCTATACCCTTTTAACATGTCTTCTTTAACCTTTGACTACTTTCTACTCTGCTTCACTTTGCATGTTCTCGGCCCCAGCCCTGGTATCGGCCATTTCTCTAAGAAAATTTTGAACCTTTTAATATTGCAAATTGGTTATTTCTTTTATAATATTAAATCACCTTTGCACTTCTGGACTAAATCCCACAGGGTTATTTTTCAATCTGCACTTTGCTAATTTTTATGTAGGATTTTTCCTTCGATGTTCATGAGTAAAATTGGGGTATGGTTATCCATTTTATGCTATACTTAACTTTTTTTAAATCAATATTATAATTGCTTCATAAACGGAATTTGAAAACTTCCCTTCTTTTCCCCATGATCTTGAAAAATTTAAATATTATTGGGTTTGTCTTTCTATGAATGATTATCAGAATTTTCCTGTCTAATCACCTGGGTGTACTTTTTGTTTTGTTTTAAATTTTCTTCAGAGTGGGTGTTAGGTATTTCTTTGGTAATTTTTACTATTTCCTCAATGTACATTGGTCTGTCTAAAATTTGTATTTGTACTAAGGTCAATTAATAAACTTAATTTTTCTATAAAATCATCTATTTCTTCTAGGTTCTGAAGTTTATTTGCCTAATATTGTCCAAGGCCAGCTTCTATGAGATTTTAATGTCTGTGTTTCAGTAATAATTCTTAATTCATGTATACTTATTTTGATTACTGTAGCTATTGGTTTGGTTATTTTGTAAATTTTTTAAAAGAAATAATATTTCAATTTATGTATTAATAAAAAATTCTAGTCAGTACCCTCTGTTTTATTTACTTTTACAATCTGCAGTTTAAAAAAAAGCACTCTGCCAAGATTTATTCATTAGTCTTAAAAGCTAGAAAGTTAGTATATGCCTGTAACATTTTTAGAAGCTAAGACTTTTGAGTAATGTACACATGAGGAGAAAAAGTTCTGCCTGTTCCATGCCAGTTATTTTTGGAGGTTTGAGAATGGAATCTAATGTCTTCTATGTAAATATGGGTATGCACCATTAACGTGCAGTAGTAATTCTTGGCCCAGGATACATCTTAATAGTGAAGAGATCATAATTGATCAATCTGTAATTTTGTATTCAAACCTTACGTATTTTAAACCAATGGGATCTCTCTTTTAAATGTCTCCAAAGGAAAGAGATTTTACTTCATCATTTTGAAAACATAGATGATTTATTGACAATTGGCCTTGAACCCATCCCCTATTTGGTTATAGATATAGATTTAGCTCTTCCTGCTCCTGTTCAATCTTTAAGAACTACAAATTGGAAGATTTGGGAGGAGGAGAATTGTGGAGCTACTTTCTGTGTGCAGTAACTGTGACTTCACTCACACCTGTCACTTCATCATTATTCACTGAATCCAAACATCCCCTTCAAAAAAAGCCTCACCTGAAGTTCAGATATCAATAGAGCAAAATGTCTAAACGGTAACTTTTAATAATGATAAAATAAGTTAAATATACTTTAGAGCTCTTATAATCTTAGCAGTCAAGGCAAACTACAGGGAATATGTCAGCTTACATTTGTACAACTAATATCCAGTTTTACCAAGTATTTAATGAATCTCAGTGTTAGTCTTAATAAATGGCAAGGTAAAATTCTAGGGAAAGTCAGAAAAAGAGAAAAAGAAGCTAAAGATGAATGATATTAGTTACCCTTTAACAATCTTTTGATTTCCAGAACCGTAGCAACTTCAGCAGAGCTCCAGAATCATCTTTTTATTGCTTCCCACTAATTCTTAGGCTATTTCCTAGAAAGTCAGTCTTTTCCTATAGGGACATATCTCTCAATATTTTCTTTTCCATTTCTTTTCTTAACTCTTACTTACTTTTAAAATAATAGAAACTATGGTCATGAATGGAAAATTAAATGCATGACTAAATGTTAAATTCCTTTGCCTTTTACATTCTTAAAACTGGTACTTAGCATTAAGAAGTCTCCTAAAGTGAATAAATCTGATTTAATTTGGTAACAGTTAAGCCTTGTGAAACTGTGAGTTTTTATCAAACTGTCTTTAGCCTCTTTTCTTTCTGCCACAGCATTAATATGTACTGTGCTATTGCATTACCTTGGGTGGAACTATGGTAAAATATATTTGTAAAAGTGTTTTCATTTTATTTTTGACTGCTTTTCCTCTTACACTTATTAGCTGCAGTCTTATTAAAGTTGTATAATATCAGAGTTAAAATATTTCTTTAGCTCTAATGTCTTCAATTTTCTATGGAAAATAAATTATCAATGTACCCCAAAGAAAGAAGCACAGCTCTTATTTTATGAAAATAACATTCTTAGAAATAATAACCTTATTTAAGATTTAGGTCACATTTCATAAATTTCAATAAATACAGCAGAATATGTTGAATCCCTTTATATGAAAATGAAAATATGCTGTTTTTAATATACTCACATTCATTACAAATTGATTTTTTGATTGTATATTTTAAAAAATAGCAAATTTGTTTTGAAAAAATATGTACTTTTTACATTTATTCCTACATTAAAATTTGTTAGAGAAATATAACATTAATACTATTTAGGTAATTGGCATTTTGTTCTACCTATTTTAATGGGTAAAATAAAACATCAATTCAGATATAATTACGTAGAGGTTGGCAAAAGTAGGCTTACAGTTGTGAGTACACAAAACACATAATTTATTCTTATATTATTATTTATTAATTATTGTATTATTTATATGTATTATAACTATAAACCAACTTTGCCCACCTCTGGATATGGGAAATAGTGCAAGTAGAAAACAAATTTGCAAAAATAACATGTTATTTTTAAGTTTACATAAATAAGAATCTGGAACAAGGTAGAAATAATTAAAAAAAACAAAACCAGGCCAATCCTTAAGGTAAAAGTTTTTCTTAGGTCTTTCAAATGCAGTTAATTTTAATGAAAAGATACCTGATGGTCTATATTTAGCAATTATCATTTATAAAATAATCACAAATTATTATAGACTTTCAAGTAGATAAAATTATATGTGTATATGCATGTATAAGTGCGTGTGCTTATACATATATGAATGATACCAGGAAGACATAGAGGTAATAACAATTCAGTATTGAAAGAAAATATGTTACCTGTTTCATTACACATTTATTTCCTGCCACCATTATGTATAACTATACTATATTGAGACCAGAATGTTCTTAAAGATCTATAGACTAACACCCTCCATCAACGCATGAGGAATTCAATAATGTTAAAGATGAGATTTTAGAGTGCTGAGGTGGAAGCCGTGGACTACTGAGGCATGGGAGAAACTGTGGAGAGATGTTGTCTAGGGAGTTGGATTAAAGCTCTCAGGTCTTAACCTTCTCACACACAACCGCCTAGTATGGGCAAAGAAGCAGTGCAAGGTTCTATATTTATAGCACCACAATGGACCTCAAGCCTGGTACCGGGGATTCATTATTAGGAGGCCAGCACTGTAACCCTAAAGTAGTAGGAGGATGCAGCAGCCAGTCATTTCACAAGTCAAATAATGTATAACAGGAAATCGAGTGAGGATATGAGCTAAGGAGTAAGAAATTTATTTTGAAACAAAAGGAAATTATTGAAATGTTTAAGACAATGACATGATGTGAACAAATTTGTGTTTTTGTACAGTTGTTGTTTGTAGCTTTGAGAAAATACTTGAGAAAACCCCTATTTGTGCCAGGGCAGTTATTTAAGAGGCTATTAAATGATCCAGGAAGCATACACTGAGAGCTAAAACAAAGACAGCAGTAGTGGTGAATGAAAGGAAGACACATATTCTAGAGGTACCAGCAAGTCAGAATACACAGGCTGTGTGGATTGATATTAGGTGGGCATAAATGAGATGGAGTAGTTACAGATCCTGGTTTCTTAGGTAGCAATGACTGGACTTAAGAACTGGATGGCAGTTTGAAATATAAAAAGAGGATAAGGTTAGGTGAAGTGTGTTGCAATTGAGATGCAGAAGACAGAAGTGGAAATGTCTATTAGGTCGCTCACTAGATTTGTGGAAAAGATTTGAATTTGAGATTAATCAATCTGGAAAGAGTAGTTTAAGTCATGAGTACAGGTAAAGTCATTCATAAGTCACATAGAGCAGTGGTCCCCAATCTCTGAGCCACACTGTAGCTTATTAGGAACCAGGCTGTACAGCAGGAGGTGAGTAGTGGGCTGGCGAGCGAAGCTTCATCCTGCTCCCCAACACTCATTACTGCCTGAACTCCATCCCGCACATCCCTCCCACCTCTGTGGAAAAATTGTATTCCAGGAAACCGGTTCCTGGTGCCAAAAATGTTGTGGACTGCTGATAGATGTTGTGGAAACCAGAACGAAGAGAATGGAACCCTGGGGAATGCTAAGACTCAAAGAGGAGTACATAGGAGAAAAATATGTATAATTCCATGGAAATCAGTAGATAAGAATTTTTCATCGGGCATGGTCAATGATGAAGTAAAGAGTGTAAGGACCAATGAGTGTTTTTCATTTGGCAATATAGAGGTGGCTGGTAATATTAGTGTGAGTATTTTCAGTGAGTTAGTGGAGTGAACAGTTTGAGAACTATGTATGGTTCAAGGGCATAGAGGATGAATGGACATGGAAGAAATAGAAATCATAAATGTACAGCATCTAGAGGGAGATATTTACATTCACTAAATTTAACTAAACCTTTTATTTAAGAAAATTGTACATTCACTTGCAACTGTACGAAATGAAACAGATATCCTGTGAACTCTTTATCCAGTTCCCCCAATGGAAATTTCTTTGAAACCTATAGTGTACCATTACAACCAGAATTGTTACATAGTCAAGGTGTAGGCAGTCCACCACAACACAGGTTGCTGCTGTTGCCCTTTAACAGCCACACCTAGTTTCTATACCACCACCCATGACCACCACTAGTCTGTTACCTATTTCTATAAATTTCTCATTTCAAAACTGTAATATAAATAGTACCATGCAGTATGAGTTCTTTTGGGATTGGATTTTTATTCACCCAACATAACTCCATGGAGATTCATCAAATTGTTAGGTATCTAAATAGTTCATTGTTTGTTACTGCTGATTAGTATTTTTTAGTCTGATCATACCACAGTTTGTACAATCATTCATCTACATCTGCATTGTTTTCAGTTTTTGCCTATTACAAATTAAGCTGCTATAAACATCCATGTACAGAGTTTTTTTTTGTTAAACTAAGTTTTTATGTCTTTGGAATGAATATGCCAGAATGAAATTACTGGGTCATAAGACAGTTGCATGTTTAGTTTTACAGCTACTCCTGCTTTAAAAAAGTTTTGGACCTGGCCAGGTGCTCAATTAGTTGGAACATCATTTCGTAGACCAAAAAGTTGCAGGTTCAATTCCCAGTCAGGGCCCAGACCAAAGTTTTGGGTTTGATCCCTGGTCTCAGCACATTCAGTAGGCAACCAATCAATGTTTCTCTCCCACCCTGATGTCACTCTCTATCTCTTTCTCTCTTCCTCTGTTTCTAAAATCAATAAACATATCTGTGGGTGAGGATTTTTTTTTAAATTAAAAAATTAGCATGGCATGTTGTATTTTTCCCTGTACTCTTACTTTCACCTTACTTGAAAAGAATATGGTCATTCTTTCTTGACAGAACTGGAAGTCTACAATTATTATTTTACTTTTTTCAATATACTTTATTTGTATCATATTTTTCCATTAACATTTATCCCTAATACAGTTTTCCATCTACATCTTAAACATATTTAGACTTGATATGTTTAAGATGCAGATAGAAGAGTTTGAAAGAAGAGAGGAAAGAATGATGGAATAAAATATAGGAGTAGATATAAGGGAATAATAGGATATCAAGGCACAAATATTATACTTAAACACCAAAGTGACATCTGGGGAGTTGAAACAAGAGGTAAGGAAGATTGGAAAGAGCAGGTAACTTAGCAGACCTGCTCAAACTGTGGCCATTCAAAATGAAGACCTGTTTTGGCACTGACCATTGGCCAGCTCCTACAAGATAACCTCTGAGATCTTAGAATACACTGCCTGACAAGATTATTTCTGTATCCCTCAGGACTTGGGTTATGCTGTACCAGTTTGAGAAGATAAGTTTATTGTGACAATATGATTTATGCAGACACCTGCTTTTGCTCTTGGAGGGGAGGGGCAGGTTCCTGAGTAGTTGAGGTAGGGCACACACATGTTGCATGCCTGTGTGACTGACCCATGCCCAAAACTCCAGACACCAAAGCTCAGGTAAGCTTCCCTGCTTGACCATATTTTTCATGTGTTATCACATATCATCACTGGTAGAATTAAGAGGTCCCTGTGTGATTGCACTGGAAAGGGACAACTGGAAACTTGTGCCTGCTTTCTACTGGGCTCATCCTATGTAACACTTTCCTGTGTTTATTTTAATCTGTATCATTTCACTATTATAAACTGGAACCATGAGGACAACACCTTTCCTAAGTCCTCTAAACCCTTCACAAAGTCATCAGGTCAGTGACTTGGTCTCTGAGGCCCTTGACACAGAGAGAAAATGCACACGGATGTCTGTTTACTTGTAGATATTGGGTCAAGAAATTTAACTTGATTTATTTTTCATAGAGTAGAAAGATCATATTCTTAATATGGTGGGATAGGGAAAAGGATAGTTTTGAAAAGAGAGGCATAGGCTTGGAAAACCATAGGGACAGAGGAGAGGTAATTGATAAAATATTTACATATAGAAAGATTTTTCTGGCAGTATGAAGGCTTAAGTCAAAGACTCCTGCATACATTGTATATGGTATATGTCCATCAATCCAGGTATAGGAGTGAAGAAGTGACAATGTTTGGATTGATCCAATGCTGAGATGTTGTAGAGAGATAGATGTAACCCCCCCCAAAAAAAGAAGAGAAAATAAACAATGATGATATCTTGCTGAGCTGTTTCTCCGTCACTATTTAATGACAGCAGCTGCCATTAGTTTAATCCACAATCATTGTAGGGTAGTACTATTGTCATCTTCATACACATGGAGACACGGGCAAGAAAAATCACTTGAGATAGATTTGGAAAAGTCTTAAAGGACACTGTCAATGATAACAAACAGATTTTATAGTCTTTTCAAATTTTTTTTTGTTGCAGTTCTTTATCTTTTAGTTAAAATTAAATTATGAGAAATAGGAATCATTCATTTTTTTACTTATACAAAATAGATTTAAATTGATTTCTGAAATATGCAAAAGTGGTTTGAAATAGTCCTTATATTTAGGAAAAGTATGTTTATGTTAAGAAATGAAAATAGGAATTTAGATCCATTCCAGCATAAAATAAGAGTTTATGTAGTATGTTTACATATGAATATAAACACAACACATGACCAAACAGTACTAACATAATTTAATTGTTAATGGTTATTTGCTGAATTGGTGAGAATGTGTTCTTGGAGGCAGACAGGTAGGTAACACTATGTTTTAAATTTCACTTTTTCATTAGATGAATGTTTTAATTATTTTGTATGTGAATCTCTGACTATTATAGCCATTCAAAGAAGTTTTTCTTAATGACCTTTAATTTTTCTGATTTATGGTTTTTTTTTTTTGAGCAATGTCTTATGTAGCAGTAACAAAACAACTGTGGCGATTTACTGAACAGCACTATTGCCATGTTAGGTCCTTATCTGGTGATGTAAGAATCTTCTTTTAGTGAAGTATGATCTGGTTACTAGAGATTGTTTCAGTTTATGATTGTAGATTTGTATAAGCTTTTTTAAAGCCAAGAATTCTATTGTGTCTGATATTTTCTTATTCTGGTGATTTTTCCTTAAAATGGCAGCTGGATTTTTTTCTGAAAGAAACACGTTTCAACTCTATGAGGCTGGAATTAAGTTAAAACCTTACAAAAGAAAACTATAACTGATCAAAGATTAATCTTGCCTTTTCAAGTATATTCTCATTTTCTTTACGTAACAATTTTAAAATAAGCTTTTCTGTGTACTTTGTTTTCCTCACCCCCACTTCATATGCTACCTCAGTAAAGATACTACTCTTTGTTTCTTTGTCTCTATTTTCATTTCAGAAAATGGCAGCCCCTTGCATTTAACCCATAGTCATTGTGTTGATAAGCCTAAGTAAATTACGGTTAATATAACAAAACTGTATTAGTGTAGGCATTAATAAAACCTAAAAATTTATTAATGTTAGGAATGAATTCAGTTTCTCTAGTCATCACATTATCAATACTTACACTGCATTTAGAATTGTTATTTTCCATTTACATTTTTACCCAGGTAATCAAATGAAGACATTTTTAATAATCTATTTTTCAGAGCAGACTGATTGATTATAGCAAATGTAATTTCCCATCCTACTTGAAGATCCATTTTCATATTATACAAAGCATTTGAACACTGAGTCGGTGCAGGATAGTAATAGCCTGAAGATAATGTTTTTCTATAGGAGGGAAGAATGAAAGCTTCTCTATTTTACGATATTTTGTAGAGGTCATATATGAGTCATATTATCTACATTCACCAACAACACCACAATGCCTTTACAAATTACCTTTTGTCTAGCTTTTCTTTTTAATGGGCAAAGGAAACTGGATAACAGTATTAGTTCTCTAGGACTGTCTCTAACAAAGTTTCACCAACTGAGTAGTTTAAACAACAACAATTTATTGTATCACAGCTCTGGAGTCTAGAAGTCACAGATCCAGGTGTTGACAGTACTGGTTTCTTCCATAGGCTGTGATGGAAGAACCTGCTCCAGGCCTCTCTCCTTGTTTTGGATATGGCCATACTCTCCTTGGGTCTTTGCATGATCTTCCCTCTATATTTGATTGTGTTCAAATTTTCCCTTCTTGTAAAGATGCCAGCCGTATTGGACTAGAGCCCACCCTAATGACTTCATTGTAACTTGATTACTTCTGTAAAGCCTCCATCTCCAAATACAGTCACGTTCTGAGGTACTAGGGATTAGGACGTCAACATATAAGATTTTCCTTTGAGCAGGGGTGGGACTCAATTTAACCCATAACACTTGTTTTTACTCTATTTTGTCCTTTCTCTTTGTTATTAAATGGTAGTCCTACTGTGTCAGGATTGTCCAATGATTTAGATTGGTATCAACAATTCAATGCAATTTGAACATTTAGTGAGCATTTACTCAGAACTAGAGATATACCTGTTTTTGGAGTCAGATAGTTTAAGGATAAAAAAGGTATCTGCAGATTTCAAATGCAGTTGCACAAACAAAAATTGTTAAAACGTAAAAAATAAGTGCTATATTAAAGTTATATACAACTACTATGTTTGAGGAGAAGAGAGAATGTATGATTTATTTGGGGGGTATTCAGGGTGTTAGGGAGGGCCTCTCAGAGGCGATAATGCACGAAATGAAGCAAAGGCTGCACAGTGGTGAGCAGATAAATTGTGGGGAGAGCTACATAAGGATGTCCTCCAAGCTTCCTGCAAACCTTAAGTTTTATGCATCTATTATTAAGACCCTTGTTTTGCTGTACTATGGGGAATGGTTTAGAAGAATGTTGCTTGCAAGAAAATAGTTGTTGAGTTCCTTATGTCAGGAAAATAGTTGTTGAGTTCTTTATGTGTGAGAAGGGCTGTATTAGATACGGCAGAGATACAGACATGACTGTAATGCTGGTTTTTCCTTGAAGAAGCATGTGGCTTGTCCATTTACTCTGAGTGTTCTCAGAGATATGTCCCACCTCTACAGGGTGGGTGAGGCTGCCACCTACACTAACTCCATTGCCACTGAAATGGTATAAAGGGACGTTCATTTTTTCTTTGAAAAAGAAATTTTCCCCTCCCCTCTCATAGAGGTATTAATCATTCAAGCTTCACTGTTAAAAGGAAAGCATTTATTTACTGGGTCAATGAGCACTGAAGAGATTTACTGATATTACTTTTTGATATTCCTTGTCAAGTTTGTTGGAAGCATAATTTGCTGTCATATGCTAAAATTTGTAAGATCACAAGCTTTTAAAAATCACGAGCATTTCTTTGACAAAATATGTTAGATTGTGGAAAAAACCTTTTAGAACATGGGAAGGGTTAGTAGCTCTGTCGTTTGATGAAATGGCCTTTCTTTGTCAAACACTGTTGGTTTCACTTATGACTCAATACGAAAAGACAGGCTCCCGAAGAACATTTCCACATTTTCATCCTGTTCGTAAATATTTTAACTTGTTTTTACTTAGTGCCCAGATAAATAACCTATGAAAGAATTTTATTTTAAGCCATTAATTGTCAGATTTTAAACCCTCTATAACAGTCAAAAAATGTAACATTCTTATGACTCATAAGGAATCTTAGCAAGATGCATTCCCATTGTCATCACTGGCTAGTTAAAGCCAGTGAGGCAGGACTAAACGGTTGTGACATTTTCCCAGCCCCACTATTACCTGTCAGATTGGGGGGAAGAGAAAGCATCAGGACAAGTTTATGTATGGATGTGCTCACTTTTGTTATTAATTGAAGTAAATGGATAAGCTTGTCCATCAACAGTAACAAACACATCTGCTCATTGTTAAAAAAAAATATCCTTAACCTTCTGTTTCCTACAGGTCCCTGGGATTTGAAAAATGCTTCGTTCTCTATTCAAGAACCATGATGACTATTGTGTTTGTTCTACACTTTTTTTAATTTGCTGACAAAGTGAAATATGGAATACTGTATTCGCTCATTTCATGTTTGGCTCACAATGGATTGAGTTATATAAAGCAGGACATGGACAAATTACAAGAACCAGAACAAACAGGGTCCCTAATAGTCTTATATAACTGCAAACACTCTGCATCTGCTTTAATCCATCATCTTCTTCACTCGTCAAATAAAATAGTGTGCGTTTTTCTCTTTCTGATTTTTAAGTACCAAGAGAAAGTTTTTCACACTGTAAAACTGAAAAACTTTTGATGAGAAAGTGACTCAAAAAATGCAAAAAATAACCAGAGAAAGTAACTCTCTGGTTATTTCATTGTGAGTCTATTAACTCCAGAAGTACCTTGCAAGGTGTGATAAAGCAAAGCTATTCCAAGTCTTTTCTGTCTAAACAAAGCAATTGTGACAATATTTCATTGGCATGAAAATAAAGAATGCAACCCCAATGTATTGAGATGTGTAAGAATTCTTTCTAAGCTGGTAATAGAAAGACTAACAGCAAACTAGGCAACAAAATTTTTCTTTAATTGAAAGAAATTTCAGCCAAATTATTTAAGCATGTGCATCTGAGATTTTTTTAGCCTAATCAAGAATATGATGTTTATTAGAGTTGGAATAAAAAATGTGTCAAACATCGTGGGCTTTTTTCCCCTTTTATCATAGTGATATTAATGAAGACAACTGTTGTTATCCTGCCTTCTGACAATATTTAGAATTTCTATTGAGGGGAGGAATAATAACTCTGAAGTGTCTCAATGTTTGTAAAATATTTGTTACTAAACATTATGAAGGCACAGAAAGTGAAAATGCAATTAAAATTCACTAATGCAGCATGTCTTCTTGCATATCAGAAAATAAGACAGCTGAAAGGAAAGCAGTCACCCACTAGAGAGGCTGGGGGATTTTTCTTATAAAAAAGAAAAGCAGCATTGGTTTAGAAGTTCCTCCATATGTTTTTAAGCATTATATTACTGAAAAGTTCTTCCAAGTTTAACTAAACTCAATGTCCTGTTGATGCTTGAGTGAATACTGATGAAGAGGGCAGAGCTAACAAACAAAACCAAGTGTTTCTTCATTCCATGTTCCCTTTCGTGTAACCCATATTGGCATGTTTTCCCATTCCAGAAGGGTCTTCCAAGCTTCCTAAAGCTCCTCCTGGAACTCCAGATTGTGGCCTTTGTAAATAACGCACGTAAAGAAGGGTTGTTAAGCTCTTGTTATTTTTGTTTTGCACTTTGCACCTTCGGTGCATATGAGAACAACTCCCACACCATTTCCTGACAAACCAAACCTTGCTGTGAAGGCTGAAAGTGTTAGTCAGTTGCACCCTATTTTTAGGGCTTATAATGGAGAGAAAATGTGGTGTTATCACACCCATCCAAATGCTGGTGCCCCAGTAGAGGACTGCAAGAGTTTCAGGAGCTAGTGTAGACAGTTTATACAAAAAGACCAAATTGTGACCAATTCTGCAAATAAACAGACAACAGATCACTAAGAGTTGTGAGGCGATCTATCTGTGGACTGGAAACGCCAAGCTTGGTGCTGTTGAAGATCACAGATGGCCTAGAATAGCAACAGCAGTTACCCAGGAACTGGACTTGGAAGGATGCTAATTTTACTATTAAAAGAGGAGAGTGGAAATAAATCCAAAAATCTCTGCTACTGCCTTGGAAATCACATTTTAAAGTGCCTTTTACTTTCCAAATAATAACAGCTAACTCTTATTGAGTGCTTACCGTGTGCCAGGCTCTCTTCTATTTGCTTTAAGTATTAACTCATTTAGTCCTTATGGAAACTCCATAAGGGAGGTTCTGTTATTATTCCTGCTTTACAGTGGTGTAAACTCGGACACAGAGAGACTGATACTATGTCCAAGGTCTCACAGCTAACGAAGGGCAGAAATCCAGACCCAGGCTGTCCGCTCCACCATTTGGTCTTTTCCTGAACTTCTTATTACCCTGTAGGTCACTTTCCGAAGCTCCCTTTCATTGTCTTGGTGACTTCATCCTCCTCGCTATCACTTCCTTAAACCCGTGCGGTGTAGAAGGCAGACAGATGTGGAAGAAAGGGGGAAAACTGGAACATGCTTCTGTTACAAATGTCAAAGTCTGGTGGAGTTTCTACAGATCCAGCATATGGTGCTTGGCGATGCACGGTAGGCTACCGATGGGCTGCAAACATGGCTTTATCTGGTTGAATCCACACTGGTTAATCTTTACCCCAGTTCATAAACTCAGCCATTGGAATCCCTGGGGGTCCAGATCTGATCACCTTCTGATCTTTCTTCTCTTCTTTCCCAAGGACTCGCTGTGAGTCTAAGCCACCTCAAGCGTCAGGATCCCTAAGTAACTTGGGCCGTTCTAAGACCATGGGAGGGAGTCTTTCAATGGGTTCACAGGATCATAAGTTTTAGTAAAATTGACAAAAATAGGCTATTTCACTTGCAATTGGCTAAGACTACTCTATCTTCCATTTAAATCTCCTCAGTGGCTTTAGAGTGGCATTTGGTTTCTAGACATTTTGGGGGTCCTGCTAAGGGAGAGCTAAATTAGGGATATATTTAGTTTGGATAGAGTGGATTATATTTAGTGGCTTATTGTCACTTTTATATTGTTAATGCTAGCCGTCTGAGCAGGAATAACTTCTCCTGCTAGTCTAACCACCACCTGCACTGACTCACATGGCTTTGTCATGAAAATGCAGGGCCCTGTGAACATGAGCTACGGCGCTTAGTGCAGCAGGGTGTGGCTGATGCAGAAGGGCAAGTTTCCAGGTGTACAGGGCAGAAGCTACACCATTCATTTTCTGGCTGTTATGATGTTTATGGATTTGTAACTTTTATCAATTTGTTGTGACTTATTTTTAGATACATACTTATTTTCATACCAAAGATTTTATTAAAATTTTTATTTTTTTTACTGACAGAACTGTATCCAATAAATTGTATAAATCAAGGCCAAATGAAACTTACATATGTACCCACTTCCAGGAAAACAGAGTATCAACTTTTAATGCTAAAGGTAAATGTTGAGTGAAGATGTACATTGACCCGTTTAGCATGATTTCTTCCTCCGGGGCAAGATATATTCTTCAGGTTTGTTGGTAACAAGGAATAAACAAGTGGGTTTAAATGTTTAATAGCAGCAGGTTTGACTAGTTTAATGCTATGGTTTTAAGTGCAGTTCTAGGACAAAGGACATCGACACCAGCAGGAAAATGGTTGAAAATGTAAATTCTCCAGCCTCAATCCAGATCCCCTGAATGAGGAACTCTGGTGGCAGGCCCCAGAACTCTGTGTTTTAACAACCCTTACATGCGATTTTAACATGAGCTAAATTTTTAAAACATGGGTCCAATGCACATTTCCACAATAGTGAAATCAGACATCAGGTGAGTGTCCCCAGATAAAATTTGTTTTGGCATGATCAATCTTTGCTTATCTAATTCTTGATTTTCTATGTTTTCATTACAGTGGTTCACTCTTTGTTATGCAAACTTATAGGTTACGGTTGACTTGCAATCTATTAGGCCAGGGCCCCATCTAAGTCTCAGAAAGCTATCTCTCTTCTCATTTCCAGGTTCCTGAGAGACACCTCTTTTTGTCTCACATAGAGCAGACCTCTGACATTGGTAAGGAATAGGATCCTCAAATAACACTAACATTAAGTACTAATGAAGCCGATAAGCACACTAGTACCATGACTAAAACCTTTCAACTGAATTCCTCTTTAGCGACCTGGAATTCGTAGAACAGGAGAATAAACCTGACACTCAGCAGGCTTGCTACTTTGTTACCAAAGTGGAAAACTTGGTCAACCTATCTCAATTTTCCTTAGATCTGTATGACTGAGAAAGCATTTTCTTTTCGTATGCACATATTTCATCTGCATTCAAAGCTTTTTCTTACCAAAACCTCTCTTGTCTATAACTGTTCTAGCTGTTTAAACTTCATATTAATAAAATTAAAATGCACCTTAAAAACCTCAAAATGAAAGTTGATTCAGTGTTCCTACTGGTACCCATTTTATGCAAAATTTGAAAAGGTGCTTTTGATTACATTTAATTAAATTTCATTTTCTGTAAAAGATCATATTTTTATTCATATATTTTTATACCATAAGTTAACCATTTCTTCAATTTTCAAGAAATATTCCTAGGTTACTTTATGACTAATTTTAACCCTGATTGAAACAAAACATATTCTTAATACCAGGAACTCCCTGAAGTTAAGATAACTGAATGCACATTTATAATGTCATTCAAACCTAGAAAGGAGGAAGCCATTCTATTAGCATTGAGTTACAGAGGAAATGCAGTGGCCAGATTTTCTATTTCTTCACAATTCAGTCTTGGTAGGTTGTATATTTCTTTTAGGTTATCCAGTTTGGTGGCATGTGTTTGTTCATAGTAGTCTCTTATAAACATTTTCATTCCTGTGGCGTCATTGTAACGTCTCATTTCCTCTCCATTCTGTGTCACACCCCCAGCTCCAACCCTATGAAGCAGCAGAACCAGGAATGAAGGAGAAAGACTGACTACTTCCCTGAAGAATAAGGGACTCATTGACTGACTCTCAGGGAATCAGAAAGCATGAGGCTACATGTATTATCTTGGGGGAGGGAGGAACTAATACTTCCATCATCTAAGAGAGGTGGCAACATAGTCATTGACTGTGAGGCTGTGTCAATGGAAAGGCTAAAGGGAAAAGTCAAGGGTGCCAAGAAAACTATAGGACTCCATCCAAACGTGGATTCTGTCAAGTTGGAACATTACTCTTGAGTGTGAAGTAGTGACCGCATCTCCTGTCTTTCATAAGAGGGGACATACTGAGTCACTCCTGCTCAAATGTAAATTTCTCAACCCATACCTCAGCCTGATCAGCACATTCCGCAAGGAGCTCCACAATTGCGCTAAAAAGAACAAATGACTAATAGTTTGCTTCATAGAGAATAAGATAGATTTATGTAGAGACCTGTACATGTATGTTAAAATTTTGAAATTCAAAGTCTAAAAATTCCTGTTCTGTCTTTCTTGACTTCTGAGGACCGTGGATGCATGCAGAATTGTATATACAGAATACTTTATATATGTAACATTATATATAACAATAAAATATATAATGCATATGGTACAATAAATATATAATTATACATGATATACAATATAATGTATGTGCATACTTATTACATACATGTAAACATATTCACAATCTGTTTCCATGAAGTATATATTTGGCCAAGAACATCTATGGCTTATAACATAGGTCATACAAAGGTAAAAGGATAAAAGAAATACAGAAATAACTACTTTTTTGGGGGGTTCCTTTCCATTTAATTCTTACCCTACAAAATAGTCTAAGAATATCTATCAGGTAGAATATTGATACACTTAAAGTTTTTAAATTAGTCTTCTTTTTCTCTCCTTAACTTGGGAAAAGTTTGTTAAGAAAAAGAAAGCCTAAAAAGTGATTATGACAGAACATAAGATGACTGGATTTATATTCCTCGATCCTATAAATTAAATTCTTAAAAAATTACTTTGAGCTGTATTGAAGAAAGTGCTAAATAAAGAGGTAGCAAACATGTTATTACTCCAGCCTAAATGCTAACTAGTCTAGAAAATTCTTTCTCAAATTGCTTAACTCAGTGGTTCCCAGGTGTTTGATTTAATGGACTATTAAGTGTTTTTAAAATGGAATGAGGTAACAAGCAAGTGACTGATTATTTTATATGTTGCTCAATAAAAATAGTAAAAAAGCTCTACCACTTACCTCACTATTATTTTGTTTAATGTGAACACTTTAACATAAAATAGTATGAAAATTTTAAATAAATACATTTAGCTTCATAAAAGTTCAAGCCATTAAAATATTTATATTTTTCTATGGGCCAATGAAGATTTGTCAGAAATTGCCACTGTTCTTCAGAATGACATTCAGATAGCACTGTTGTAATGTACATGCTCCTCAAGTTTTTTATTGGAAAACAAGGGGTTTAGGCTAAATAACCACAAGTATAAATTATGATTTCAAAATCTGATTTCATGATTACTTGATGAAAGTATTATCTCACTTCCTCAATTATTATTTAATTGAATAAAATGCACAGTACTTACCATGTCCTTTCTCACTTTAAGTACTAATTGTCATATAATCAAAGTTCACCATATTAATAGTATCATTGAAGTTTCAATCTTCAAAGTCTTTGGGCTTAATATTCATTAGCCCTTTTTTATATAGGATCAACCATTACTACACTAATCCCTAAATTAAATGTATATTTTTAAGTCCTCACCCAAGGATGTGTTTAATGATTTTAGAGAGGGAAGAAAGGGGAGAGAGAGAAACATTGATGTGAGAGAAACACCAATCTGTTGCCTCCCGTTTGCGCACTGACCGGAGATTAAACCCTAACCTTCGGGTGTGCGAGACGATGTTCCAACCAAATGAGCCACCTGGCCAAGGCCCTAAATAAATATTTTTAAATGAAGTTTAACATTGAGAACTATCTTCTGCTCTCTTTTTGTTTCAAGAAAGGATTTGTCTTTAGAAAAACAAAAAGATTGCTCAATGACAATTGCCTCCTCTAAAAATCCCTTAATGGATTGCTGTGGTTTGTGGAGCATTTACTACGAACGAGACAGTATGTAAATGCTATCTTATTTAATTTTCACAACTTTATAAGGAACATAGCATTGCATCTAATTTATAAATGAAGCCTCAAGATAAAAACAAGTTCAAAGTCTGAAAGAGGAATTGGGGTTCCTCTTGTCAGAGCAATTTCGATTCCTTATTGCTATTTCCAAAATTCCCACCTTTGAGTGTCTGCTGTCCTGCCTTGGTTTTTCTGGTTTCTCTTCCTAAAATGGTTTATGTCTACCTTTCCTAAGGCTTTATCCATCTCACATCAAATGCCAAGCCTTTATATCTCCAGAAGGAATGTATTTTTCTCTTTTTGGAATTCTCAGAGCAGTATATTTGTATTATTTCTTTGACATTTTTCACACTAAACCTTGTACTGTAGTCTTCTCCATTATCCTTCTACTTCTCCTTAATCGATGATGAGTATTCTGAAGAGTGTCCTGGCTATCGTATCAAGAAAAAGCTATGAGCTCAGTTATGGTGTGATCACTTCCTATTTTTAGGAGCTATGTGAATATATATGAAAAAATAGGAAAAACAAGCAAAAAAATCTCCAAGGATTATAGGTAGTGAAGTTTCTGTACAACTAAAGCTATGTTGTGATCTTGCCTGTTTCTCCACTATTTAGTATCTTATTGTTTCCATCCTCAAATCCAATTGTACAGATATCTACTATTCTTGTGGGAAGACAGCTAGCCAGCCCCCACACAATCTATGATCTTTTTCAATCTCCTGTGTTTCTGAAAGCTATTACAAGATTCTGCCATCCCCAGCATCCAGTGTAAGGGGAATCTTCAGTGATGAAGAATTAGACTTATTTTTGAATTGTAGATGAGCTGAAATTTGCCAAACTAAATAGATAATTTTCCTGTGAGAAACTATTTAAAGGGATCAGCAGAGAGCATGAGGGTTTCTCAGAAAGTGAAGTTTGGAGATAGCTGGTCTATGGAAAGTAATAATACATTACATTTTAAGCTAAGGAAATAGAATGCAGGAATGGTCTGGAGCTGCAAACTGGAAATAGGGACATTTGAAAACTGATATGTGAATCGATGCTAGCTTTTAATACACCTCTGAACAATTCATACAGTTTATGACAATAGCTGACCCCTGTTGTAGTTCTTTTTTTCTGGTTCTTTAAACAAAATGTTATTCTAAGGTTTTACAAAACAGCGGGTGGAAGAGAAATGCTTAATTCAGAGTACTTTAATGAGCAACATTCTCAGACAGACAGATACATAGTAACTGAAGTTACAAATGAATTAATTCTATTAGGGCTATCAAAAAGAAGAACGTTTCCAACTACTGTAATTCTAATTTGTCTAGCTCTGTTAGGTGACTATAAATATGGAATTATTAATAAAATGTGAACATCTGTTTAAACTGTAACCCATCAGTTATTATTTAAATCATTTCATGAATTCTATTCAACAATATCATCAGAATGACCTAAAATATTAGAAGAAATACTACAGTAGTTCAAGTCTAAATAAAATATTTTATACACAACTTAACTGTATACATTTTAAATACCATATGGACATCTGTGAGCAGAAAGAGTAGATGGCAGTAGACTCATTTCTTCTTAATCATGAGGAGGTTTATAGAAGTGTTTGTTCTCTGCCTCATCTTTTATTAAAACTAAAAGTGTGGAATGACAAAATCCAGGAGGTGGCAGTGGGGTGAGGTTTGTCTTTGGGCATCAGCAGAAGTATACTCTAATATACAGGGATATAGGTTGAAATTAAAGCAGGGAGAGTAGACTGTTGAAATCACGCAAGCAGTGTCTGGCCAATGAAAGAGCAGAACTAAGAAGAGGCTGGAATTTGGTCATTAGAGTTGAAGTTTTCAATCTTCCTGTGCATCAGAAGAATGTAAGATTTTATAAGAGGGAGAACATAGGTTTTATATTCCATGTTCCATGTCCAAGTTCCTGAAAATATTGGCTCACTTAGTTTTAACTGAGATGATTAAGATTTTCTTTGTGAATATTGACCACCAAAGAACTAATGTACAAAGGTTTAAGGAGACAATGTAGAATGTACAAAGGTGCTATTGTAAAAGGTCATGAGTCATTTAAAGATTAGAAAAAAGAAGTCAATAATTACAAAGAAGGAATAAGAGTAAAAAGATTATTCACTACTAAGATATATAAACTAAATATACACTACACATTATTTTCATACATTTGTAACATAATTTACTTGGAGGACAAATTTTTAAGTTGCTAAGCAAAATGCAAATACTAAAAAGTATTTTAATAAATATGCTATGCATTGAAACATATTCATGTTTTTAATATGGTTCCCATAAAACTTTACATCCAGTGTAAATACCAGCCTGAAATAACACTCCCTTGATTCAGATTTATATGGGTGCTAAGCATTTATTGAGTAGTCTTCATTTATTTTGAAAGCTGGAAGTCTGGCATTACTTTTAGGCAAGTTTAAATATGATTTGATAAACAAGGAAGTTTTCAACTAAACTGCAGTCTATTTTAAATTTAATGATTTATTTATTAATAACTTCCTGGTTTAGGCAGGCTCTATTGTTTTAAAACATGAAGGCATAAGTTCCTAATTGGACAGTTAATCCTATTTTTTGCCTGGCTAGTCAATTTAGTGCAGAAGGGGTCTGGGCAAGTGCTCACCAAGTGAATTAGTAGAGGTGTTTGACTTCCACCCTCTCTGTACCCTTTATGTCTGGGTGAGAGGTGCTGACATGTACACTCTCAAGTCAGCCTCGCTCAGAATAATGGACAGTGATTTTAGAAACACAGGGAAAGTTGATTTTCTCAAAAGCCAAATGAGTTTACATACAATATTATCATTACAGACATGTTCACTTACTCATTTTAGTCACTTTTGAGAAAGAACTTTCTCTAAACTCTATAAATTGTCATTTATACCTGTGTGGGTTAGATTTTCAGAATGCATCATCAGAAAGTAGTTGGATGTGCAGTTGTTGAAAAGTGGGACAAGTTAAATAAAGAAGATCTGGAAAGCATGATAGACAATGCTGTTGGGTTGAGAAGTCAACATGGGTCTGCCTCTGGGAAGCAAAATGCTCCATGTGGAGATCTTCTAGAAGCTTCTTGCATGGAAGCAGTAGCAAACAAAAGCGAAGCAGTAGGCCGTGCTCTCAAGGAGTGCATGCTCACACCTGAAGAACTTTAGAGTCATATGCATTTTCATTCACCTTTCTTACAAAGTTAGACACCTGCTGCAGTAAAATTTCAAAAGCGACCCTCAAGATACCATAAAGAACAGTGAAAGGCAGACAGCAAAGCCTCCTGTCTTCCATCGCGAGGAGACAGCTTTCATCCTGAGTTGTGCTTGAGGCTGCAAGTCTGTATGGTGGCAGGTTCAAATGAGCATCTGGTCATTTAATGTCCCCCTTGGGATAGTATGAAACACAAGGAATTACTAGAAATTCGATTTTCTTTCTGGGTTATTTCAGAGTAAACCTGGAAGCTAAGAATGCTCACAGAGCTGACTGGAATGGCTTAGCCTTCTGTTGTTTGGTGGAGGTCTGGCTGAGATGGGGTGGACATGCTCCCTGCTAGAAAACAGAAAAATGAAGCTCCTCAGGCTCCTGGGGCTGGGGTTGGTGAAGGACACATAAAGTCCTAGTTACTCTCCTTGTTCCTCTCAAGAGAAGATCAAAGATCTAAGGTGTGTAGGTGTGCCCTGAGGCACACGTTTTAGACACTGTTTAATTTTCTGCTTTGATTCCTTTGATTTTATATGGAGATCAGTGATATGGAATACAGATCCTGCAACCTCCAGTGCAGGCCATTGCCAAGGGACTGTTCCCAATCCCCTTGGAGGTGAGGATGTTACATTTACTAAGTCACTGAGCCCACTGCTCAGTGCTGACATTTCCTCTGTGGATAAAGGAAGCAATGTGTTGGTATACCCTCTAGCAAGGACTTCTTACCTCAACTATGAGTAGAGCTGGTTAGGCAATTATAAATTAACCACAAAATTGTAAAAAGCCCCCATAATATGATCAGTATTTTTATAAAACTACTTACATCCCCATGGATGAATGACAACAGCAACAAAATTAATATTTATTGAATGATTTCAAATTATCAGGAATTACTATATTCACAATTTAAGAAGTGAGGAAACTGAAAAGCGTGGATATTATTCCCAATTACAACAGATGCTTTACCATTGCATTATATTGAACACTCCTGGAACAACTATGTATGATAAATTATATTTTAGGTGTGAGTTGGAAATACCAAAATCTCAGAGAGACATCTAATTCTCTTCTCTCCCTTATTTCTGAAGTCCCTTTATTCAAGCTGTTCAGATATTTCTAACCTGCAGTCATTTTCTGTCCCCCTGTCATTATCCAGGACAAATGTTATTGCTCTTCTGGCCAAGTGGTACAGACTTCCTGGGTAATGCTCCCACCAACTCACACTGCCTGACAATGCGATTCATACTGACTGTTACCGTGGCACTTATATCTCTGTATATGCAAAACACATCTCATCTCATATGCTGATGACTAGACTGTGTCATGTAAACTAGGCACTCATGTATATTTGGTGAATTTAGAGACACATACTGTAACCAAACAGGTCCAGCTGCTATGATGAAAGCCAAACTTGTGAGACAGGTGCTGGTGAAAAAGGAAAGGGGTTTATTCAGAAGCCAGCAATCTGACAAGATGGGGACTCTTATCTCAAAGTCCATCTCATCATCCCAGTGCAGGAGGGAGAGGGCAAGCAGAGCAAAAAGATCAAGGGAAAGGGGCAGGAAAGTTCCGTAAATGCAGACCAGCACAGTGCATTCGGACAAGGACCTGGAAACAGTGACAGGTGAGCAGGTGTCATCCTGGCTGTCATTGCTCTGGCTTTATATCCTCCTGGTTTTAGAGTAGAAGGTCAGCAAATCTTCCAGAGCTCGGATGACTGAAAGTTGGAGTCTGTATCTTTTGAAGTTAGTTCCTAGGATTCTTATACAAACATTTTGTTTACCTACAAGCTACATATTAGTCAGAGTCAGCACTTAAAGAAACAATGTCAAAAGATGGTGGGATGGTGGGGGGTTACAACGCCCCAGTCTTATTAATTCCTCACTGTTACAATATTTTTAATAAAAAAGTTCTCAAAATAAGTTTTAAGATGTAGATATAAAATAGCTAGTGTTATCACTGTGAGTGAAAATGTTTTTGTTTTCACTGTAACACACAAAAAAAGTGACTCAGTAAATATGAAGGGGTGAGCCCAAAAAGGAAACACTGCAAATCGAATCTGGTTCCCAGATTCAAAATCAATGCTTAAAACCCTTTCCTGTTGATTCCAACAGTTTTGTAGATAGTGTGATATTCCTTAGATGTCTTGCAGTTTAAGAGCAGAAGAATGAGTTGGTGAATATCTGTCCAGGGGCAAATTTTTATGCCCAGAACAACTCAGCTTCAATTCACAGTGCTTTAGGGAAGCTGTGGAAAGTTGTCAAGAAAACTAATACACAGATCATTCATATCTGCTCAAGTAAACAACTGGAAAGAAGAGAACATTGAAGAGATGGGTGTGCATAGTATCGACACTGTAGCCACTTGCCGGGGACCACTTTGTGTGGTATCAGAAACTGTAGCCTCACGCAAGCCAGGCCTTGAGAGAGGTCTGTAAGTCTCTACTGGAATGCCGGGAATGCATGTGGCAGTCACCAGTCGATACTAACAATGAGGGTTACCGTGGGAAATCAGGCCTGAAGTATACATTGTGCCCTTTGAAGCTTGCTTTGCTTTGCTATAGCCCCGTTGGTGTAAACCAGATGTTTAAGTTCAAAACATAAGGAGTGAACTCCTTGTCTCATGAAATACACCTTAACAACCATCTGGCATCAACATGTCAAACAGACCCTGACCTGATGTAGATCTCTGTGCTTCTTCAATTGTTACCTATAGATAGTATTTGTTTTCTATAATTATAGCCTTTGGACATTGATTTATAAGCTATGCATGTATGCTGTGTACCCTGCATCTACCAATCCCAATAAAAGCCAGGCTCAGGGCATTTTCCACTAGAGACAATTGCCACCCCCTTTCCTGCCAGAACAACAGACTGTGTCTGGGATGACTCATTCTCATCCACGGCTGGGAGAGCTCTGAGGACTGGGGCATCCCATAGTCACTGAAGGTTAATTGTATGAATATAGCAAGAGATCTTTAGACTGACCTCCTTATTGGGCTTCAGATTTTCCCAGCTCAGACTTTTGGAGTAAGTGCCTGGTAAAAATGTCATCACCTGAAACTGATATCTGTCTGCCTTTCTGGGAAAGCAGCAAATATTCCAACGAACACAGGAATGAGTCTTCAGGAGGCTTCCAGCAGTCTTTGCAGAATGCTGCTGACATCATTTCCTCTTTTGATTAAGGCACACATTTAAAATTAAGTAGACATTTTTAGAAAGTAAACTGAATTAGTCAATGGAAACATATTAGTTTTGCTTAACCATGAGAATAGTTGTGAGGGAGGAAAGGAAGGAGTGTAACAGGGTGCAGCCAAGAGGGGGGGCCCAAAAGGGAGTTGGAATGGGGCCCAGAACTCAGGGTGTCCAGGAAATATTAGAGGGACATATAAGATGTCCTCACCCCTTCCCCCACAGGTATGAGTTGGGGGAAGGGACACATGGAGCCGGGACATGCAGAGCTGCTAATCCATGGCATGGTCCTTTAACATATCTATAACCTTTAACTGGTTTCATAGATATGTTAAATAGCTGTGACCATGCTCTGAACCAGGGGGGATGGAAAGGACTTCCTCAAGGACGTGACTGGGGGAGGAACCCTAAGGTAAAGCACCTGTGTGGGAGCTTGGAGAAGATTGGCTCCAGAAAATGGGACACACCTGCCCAGACTCATGATGGCATCCCAATAACCTTGGAAACATACAGGAATGCTGGCAGGTGTAACCGATTGTAGGAGGAGTCGGAAATAGGGCTGCAGAGGAGGATTGGTGTGGGGATTTAAACCCAGGCGTGGCAGCCATTTGG